>JUJX01000075.1:0-234800 GCA_000800745.1 Diaporthe longicolla
TATTTTTATTATTTCTAGAAATTCTTTTATTAATATTTAAGCTTAGTTAGAATTTCTTTATAATTTTATTATTAATAAGAGAATTATAAAGTATTTAATAATAGTATTATTATTATTATAGTAAATTATATAGTAGAGATAAAAAATGCGATTTTAGTGGATTTTATATGTGAAAAGTGGTTGGAATTAGGGGGTGGTTAGGATGTAGGCTACCTAACTTACTTTATAAGGTTATAACTTAAATTCTAATAAAGTTATAATTATAAATAAAATATCTATAAATACTTTACTTTTTATCTTATATTATAGTTTAAAATATCTTTCTTAGAATAAAATTTAATTTAAAGTTAAAATTAAAACTATAATATAGAATATTTTTTAAAAAATTTAAATATACTATTATTTATTAAATATAATTATAATTATAATTATAATAAAGTGAAATTTTATATAAGAATAAAATAGAAATTTTAAGGATATTTAAAATATATAAATTACTATAATATTTATTAGAAATAAGTTAGTAATTTAATTATAAACTTATTTTAGTTGCCTTATACCCTCCGTTTTTTACCCTACGAATCTCCGTTCTCCTGTATTAAGGCGCTGTGTATAGCTACGGCTGTATATGGAATAGAAACGGAACCAGTTCTTAACCGACAAATTGCAGCGGCGTATTCACCTAACGTTGTGAAATAATTAACACAAACCTGAACAGTAGTATTGGTGGAAGTTGTTTTGTGGTACGAGGGGTGGTTTAGTGGGCGATTCATACGGAGTAAGAATTCAACCTTTTCTCGCTTCGAAAGTTCGTGTTGACCAAAGAATCTCGCAAAATAGTTATTGGAACTGGAAGTGGCTCGCTAAATGCCAAATTACTTAGGTATATGATACAAGCAGACGATGATGCCAACTTGCTTGGCTGTGGCCGTGCCGCCAGAGCCTCACCTCGTTCAACTAGACCTTACGTAGGAGCCTCCAAGAAACCTTATTCAGGACTCGTTCATTGCGACGGATCTACCCGGGGATATCAGATGCAAGCCCATGAGGATTCTATGCTTTTCTTAAGCTCCCTCATGGATGTGAAAGCAAGTTTGACCCCGATTTTGGCGAAATCATCGCCAATCCTTGCCTGCCATGCCTTCACCTCGGTCCGGTCAACCGGTTTCGTGCCTGATCCATACTCCTCCGAACAAGAACGAAACCGCCAGTCAGTCCGACTAACCGGCCGCGCAGCAACCCTAGACCAGCGACCCTTCTCATCAAACAAAGGTGACGAGAATGTTATTTGCTTTAGCTGGGTGTGTTGATTTGCGCAGCTTCCGTGGAGTGCTGCAAACACTTTCCCCAGGAACTCTAGAGGCGTCAAGCCTGACTGGAACACCGGGTAATAGTCGACCCACTTGAGCCGTTTTCTCGGCTCACTCGGCACCTGGTGAACTACCGTCCCAGGTGGGATAAGCATTCTTGCTCCAACCTCATACACTGATACTGCCCAGTAGTCGATCAGGTGCAGACTGACCAGGGAGGAGGGGAGCAGTGACGATATTTCATAGCTTATTGTAGTATCGTCGCGTCCGAACAGCCAAACACAGTCTGTCGTGAGCTCAACAAGTGGCACTTGTGGCAATCCTGGCGAAAGCAGCGCTTGGATCGTCGCGACGTGGTCGAACCCTAAGCTGTTGTCCCATCGATATTCTCCATACATCCAATCACTTCGGCCAAGGAAATCTGTTACCGTCATCGAGCGGAGTGAGCTCTTGTACAGGGCGATAACCTGGCCCAAGAGCTCCGATAGCCTGAGCGGCTCCGGACTGTTCCCAGGCTCCTGCCAGAACGCATGGCGCCACCCAGTGTCCGCGAACACCGTAACAAGTTTCTCGAGATTGGGAAATATTTTCGGGAGGAGGTCCCACTTCACCCTGCGTGACTTGTAGAGCAAGAGCTCCCGGATGTTGCCTATAGCCGCCCGGGACAGCAATTGCCCTTCTTGATGTATGGGTGGAATTTGAGGCCCAATCCCGACCAAGTCTAGTTGATTATCTTTCCATTCCCGCGGACTTATTTTGGCATCAAACGCAACTGGACCCTTCAGAACTACTCGGCGAAGACGAGGGCAGTTCAGTATCAAGAACCAAAGCTTCCATACATGTGTACTAGTGGTATCGTGCACTATTATCCCTTCCTACCGGGGGGAGGGGGGTCTTTTGTTTAGGTAGTGCAATGTATTCTGACTGGGTAATAATACTGCTATATAATCAGAATTTGGATATTATAGTAAAATACTAGTAAAAGACTAATAAAATACTATTAGAGAGATAAGATTATAAGGGACTGAAATTATGTTAGAATTATAACTATATTAGAATTAAGACTATATTAGACTATGTTAGGGTTAGGGGTATATTAGACCTCTAAATCTACTAGTTTTACTCTTTATAAGTTAGCTAGCGAATTAGATATCTATATTTCTATATTTTTATAGCTTCTAATAGGTTAATACTAGTTAAGTTAATAAATAGCTAATAAGTAGTTAGGTTAAGGATAAGTTAAGAAAAAAAAAACTTAATCTAAGTGGGGGTTAAACCCCCTTTTTTTGCCTATATATTAGGCCTTAATATTATATTATAGTATATTAATATTATATTAATCTTGATATAATTGCTAGTATATGTGTATTAGGTGCTAGCTATATAATGTAATTATGTTAAGGTTCTGATTAAATGTCAATACTATTCTGGGCTCATTTTAGAAGGCTTGCAAAATGCTAACAGAAACCCCCCTTCCCCCCAGTAGGTTTAAGCATGGAAAGAGACTGTAGGGAGGGGCTCAAGAGACGAGTTACGGGGTGCTGCTTAGTGGTGTGGTCAAACTCGGGCCCAGGAAGCCGAACCTGTTCATCTCACGCGCGAGGAAGAGAGCCTCGATGTGGGGCAGCATGGCAAAGATAACTGCCAGAGCCTTCTGGGTTCCATCCACGTCATTCATCATGTCCTTTGCGCGAAGCTGGAATATGTTGAGCAGCGCGCGGTCGGGGCTGGTGGTGGGCCAGGAGGCTGGGTCCCCAACTACAAGGCCCTTTGGCGTCGGTGCTGCTTCTGGGATACGCCGGTTGGCCTTATCTACGCGTGTGAGACGTACATAGGCAAGCCGACGCACACGGGCTCGAAGCTCGTAATTTCCCATCAGGGAGCGCAAAAAGCACATCACCTCCCTGTGGTTCCTCAACGCAACCACTTCAAGTAAGCGTGGACTGCAAATGACCTTTAGCTGACTTGATGCCAGGCATGCCGCAGCAAGTGCTTGGCGAGAGGCCCAAGGCTCGTTGTCGGGGCGTTGTACAGGACCAATTCGTGAGTCGTCGTAATTTTTGCACGATATGGAGGAGGGGACAAAGGTTCGCATGATATTGATTTTCAATTCGTCCAGGGGGGGGGGTAAGCCACGGTAGGGGGCCCCCACCGTCGGGCTTGGCCAGAGGAGGTCGATGCGAAGGCAGCTGGAACCCGATATCTTCCATCGTCGACATTGCTGTTGGGTTAAAGTAGTCAAATTGAGTCAGTGGAAAAAGATTTGGACGCGGAAAGAGGCAAATTGTTCTGTGATGGTGCAAATATCGACTCATAAGCGCGGTGATGCCAACGCAGAAATGCAGGTGCCCATTTGTCCACGGGCTGTGCCGTCAAGCTGCATATGAGCCCATTGTTCCAAATAGGCCTAGCCACGGAATGGAAATCTCGCAGCCATCTACTTTGCCATATCGCCCTCCCAGTCAAAGAGTTCCCGCAACACCAACCGCGTTGAATCTCAAAGCCATTTCGATTCGCCCTTCATGTCTACTGACATGCATTATTTTAAGACCAAAGTGGCCTCCGACGGTCCTCGTGAGTGTCCTTCTGTGGCAGAGCGCTCAACAGCTCAGAACCCGCCCATCGAGCAGGATACAGTAACTCTGTTTAAGGAGGCACTTGAGCAGGCAAAGAATACGACTCGTGAAGAAGTTCTGGAGAAACATCCCTCCTGGAGTGTGTAAAATCATGAGCGATTTGTACATGCATATGAGCCGTATGCTTGCTGACTTCGGCATATTCGACTTTGCAGAGGGCTTAGGTGGCACAGTGACTGGCGACAAGGGTATACAGATCTTGGAGATGGAGAGAGACCTCGGGAGGAAGCTGCAAAGTGCCAGGAGAACGAAACACCTGGAGCACACAACGCCTCTTCATAGCGTAATAAGACAACCGGCATGATCACTGCTATTAGGTTGGTCACACCCTCGCCGTGTTAAGCCGCAGTTATGGCATAGGCTTCGAACGGAATTACCCTCGAGGTCTCAACAACTTCACTTTTGCTCTCTGAAACGTCACTACTTGAACACAAAAATTCTTAATTCGTTGCACATGATGATCCGCGGACCACCACGTGAGTCACATGATCCTTTCGCTCCATGATTGCGATTGTTTCAAATGTTCAATACGCGCTGCTAAGAGGGTTCTCATCCTGCAGACGGCCCATAACCCCAGGTTTCGCAGCTGTTCGGCAATTGCATTATTCGTCTCAAGTTCATTCTCAGGTATCATCCTGGCCTTGAGCAACCATTGTTCCAACTTGGATATGAAGGAAACAAGTGAGCTGATTAGAGTTGTCCAGCATTTCCGTTGGCTCTAGGTTGGGACGACACTACGAACAAAATACATGTAATTAAAAGAAAATCAGAGCACAATGAGCCGAGGCCAGAAGATGTCCGCAATTCGAGAACATCTGTATATCCACCACAACCAAAGGAGACATCCCAGCTAAGTCATACTATCAGAGGAGCATCAACCTAAGGGTTGTCCTCAGGCTCGATCTACTTAGGCTTGCCTCCAGACTTGGTTTGCAGCATTCCAGATGAGTTCGTTAGCACTGCTTCATACCGTGGGAACCATCCCATTCTACGATAGCGTCGAGCAAGTTGACAACACATTCTTTTTCGGTCTTCCTGCTGCTCCGAACTGAATGACAAACTTCCGTTGCTGTTCGTGCTTCATTGAAGACATATGGGATGATCGGCTGACCTTGCAGAAGCCTGAATCTCCGACCCTGTAGGTGGCAATCAGATACAACCAGCGCAGATGTCAGTCGTTGTCGTATAGGCCAACTGGACGAACATGAACCCAAAGAGAGAATTAACGATACTGTGCGTGCACGGGCCAGCTCAGAGTGATTCGTGAAAGAGACCATCGAAAAGGCACAACAAAACACATGCTCGCTGCATCTTCACCACAACGAGTGGGAACACAGGGGTCGCCACCGACGCTGGGAGCAGACCCTGGGCAGTTGTCCCAGCGCTCGGGTAGCACATATGGCGTATCATCCCGAAGTTATCGGCAGCGGCCTTGGCGGACCACATTGTACCCGCCCGGCGGAAGCGCCGAGGCGCTGGCCAAGGGCGGTCCGAGAGCATGAGGTGCCTTGGCTGGACTCCCCAACTGCCCAGCTGCGCCACAATGCCGTCTCCTGTGGGAAAACCTTTTAATAAACCAGCTGCACTAAAGTCACATTCTCGCACGGCAGTCGAGTACCGAAGACGCACTGCTACCTGGGTGACAGGTGACTAGTGTGCCCAGGAAACGCGGTCGTCGCCACGTTTCTCTGCCGTGCTGCAAAGTGCGAGCCCTGAGGTAATTAAGGGTACATGGAGGATCATGCTAGGCAGGCTTGGCCATATTTCTTCTTAGGTGGGGCGGTCAGCTTTACGGGCGAGCCCAGATGCCCAGCATGCTATTTATCTTGGCCTTACCCGGAGACTGGTGACCACGCGTCTACCAAGACCGACTTACGAGGATCATAGAGGCTTGACGGTCTTGTCCATCTCGTGATGTGCGCGACCCATTACTTGGCAACTGATGTTCATCTTGTTCTTGCTGGATGATGCCTACAACATGTTTATGTCAAACTCGGACTCGTTCGTATTTGAGGCTGAGGAGGTATGTAATCGAGCAACTTGGCATAGGTCAGCCGCACACCACTTTGCAGACTATTTTACAATTCTACAGCAATGGCGCTGGTGGCCTTCAAATAAATCATCTTTCTCCTGAAATCGAGGAAATCCAGCCGCACTGATGTCCGAGAGCCAGTAGTTGTTCTTGGTCTTCCACGTTGCCGACTGGAACTAGTCAACAGATGTTTGTTTAGTAGACGACGCCAGCAATATCAGGAGGCGGAAAGCCGTGGAGTGTATAAAAGACGGTATTCCCCACCGTATCCAGCGAAAGAAGGGACGGAGTCTAACCATCACCAGTCGTTACCATTGGATTGACATTCACATTCCACGTTAGCCACTCGTTGTGACGAGCAATATGATGTCCAAATTGCATCTTTCGCTGCGTATAGCAGCTTTAATCCTCTCTTTTGGTGCCGCTGTCACAAATGCACAAGGTACAGACAATACATGCCCTGCTGTGACCGTCACAGAAACCATTACCACATCCATCACAATCACAGGCTCGGGCTTTTCAACAAGTCCAGACGTCTCCGCAAACACAGTGACGGACAGCCCTAGTGTCTCTTCAGATATTAACTCTGCGACAGATAGTGCAAGCCTATCTTCTGCCACAAACCCGTCGACGGATGGCCCCAGCGAACAGAGCACAACAGACGCGAGCCTAAGTGCCGTCACAACCACCTCAGCACCGGTCGTCTCCGTCACCCCAACTCCAAGCGATCCACCCACAACGAACACAACTATCCCATCAACTTTGGACAACTCTGCAGCTCTTGGCGTTAGGCAGACCATCCTCTGCATCGTACCCACTGGAGACCAATGGGTTGCAAGCTTTGCAAATATCTGCACCTTGGGTCTTGAAGGACTCGGTATCTCGTATGAGGTGCTCACGTTCCCTCAGGCCGGCACAGAGCTCCCGACACTTGAGCAAAACGGCTACGGAAACTATGCCGGTATCGTCACACTCAAAGAGCTCGCGTACGACTACAACGAGCCCGGCCGGACGGGTTGGCTCAGTGCCTTGACCGATTCTCAGTGGACTGCGCTGTATGATTACCAGGTCAAATATGGCGTTCGAATGGCACGTCTCGATGTCTTCCCCACACCTCAGTTCGGTGTCAACGTAAGGGCTCCGGGTGGCTCTTCTGCCGCGGGCCAGCTCTGGTCGTTCACCGATCTCGCAGGATACGAGAGCTCAGGGATCAAGCAAGGTGGAACGGTCGCTATGGACGGTCTCTACTTCTACGGTGCCGATATTGCTGATCCGGCGACAACTCGGCAAATTGCCAAATTACACTCTGGGCCAGCGTTTACGAGCGATGCCACGGCTGCCGTCATCAACGCCTTCCCGCATGCCAATGGCACACGAGAACAAATGGTCTTCTTCACCAGCTTTGCGGCAGGGTGGAGTCAGGCGTCCAACTTTATCCAACATTCGTGGATCACCTGGATGACCCGTGGTCTCTACCTCGGGCAGCGACGAGCGTACTTGGGAACACATATCGATGACGTTCTTTTGACTACTGGGATTTGTAAGTATACGCTTAACATTCACCGTATTGTCACGAGCGTGCTAACATGTAGCAGATGGCACCACTAGGGAGTTCCGACTACGTGTGGCTGACGTTGAGGCCCATGCCGCATGGACCCGGGATATCAATTCGCGTATGCCTGCGGGATCCGACTACTTGATCGAAATGGGATACAATGGCAACGGTAACATTGAAGAGGCCGTGACGGGCTCCTATGGAACCGACATTTGTGTCCCAGAGAGCAACGTCATTACCGCGGAAAAGCCCATTCTCGTTGACCAGGAATTCAAGAAGCCTATTGGTACCGGAGAAGATGCCTGGCCGCCCGAGCAGACGAACTATACCTGGTCTGAGCAGTGCGAAGATCTTGACCCTCTCGCCACTTACTTCACTTCCCACCTTGACGAGTTCTACCACGTCAGCCACACGTTCACACACTTGGCTCTCTCCAACGCCACTTTCTCTGATGTGGACAAGGAGATCCGCTTCAATCAGATCTGGTTCGAGAACACGGGCTTCACCGGACACCCCAAGTTCTCCCCTGCCTCCCTCATACCCCCTCAGATCACAGGCCTGCACAACGGCGACGCCATCCGGGCCTTCTTAGACAACGGCATCACATACGTCGTGGGCGACAACACCAGACCCGCCCTCCTGAACACAGAGCGCCCATTCTGGACGCTCACTACAACAGCCGAGCGCAACGGATTGGCCGGGCTGGAAATTATCCCCCGCTTCGCGACAAATATCTACTACAACTGTGACGACGCCGCCTCCAACACGGCGCTATGGCAGAACGCCCTGGGTCAGACTTCAGGTTTCGACGGCATTATGGCCATTGAGCGCATGGCGGCCTCACGCAACCTTCTCGCGCTCCGCCATGACCCGTACATGTTCCACCAGGCCAACTTGCACGCCGTCGACACGGGTGTCGTGCGCACCGCCGCCCGCGAGTACAACAACCTCTCGCTGCTTCAGATCTGGGTCGAGGAGCTGGTTGACGAGATGACTAGGCTCGTCAGCTGGCCCATCCGCACACTCAAGCATGACGATCTGGGTCTTGCATTTGTCGCGAGGCGGCAGAGAGACCAGTGTCAACCCTCGCTGAGGATGGACTACTCGGCGGACGGGAACAGCCTCGTCGGAGCCACGGTTTCGGCCGCGGATGCAAACTGCCAAGTTGAGATCCCGGTCACCTTCCCTGGCCCGGTTAGGGATACGAAGGGCGCCAGGTCTGAGCAGCTCGGGAGTGATCCCTTGACCCTTTGGGTCAGGCCTGGCGGTGCTAGTCTGTCATTTGAGTTGACTACTCCGGTGGCGGTAAGGTAATGATAATACAATATGGAGGTAGCATAGATTGGCCCAATTTTAATAATGATGTTAATGAATACTCATATTTCAATCAATCTTGCTCGCTTCGATGTGTTCCTGGAGATAGCATCTCTCTGCAGGGCTTCAAGGTTTGGCTTGATTCCAAATGTTGTGCTCCCTCTCAGCCCCGTAGTACCCTTCTATCATGATACAACAGAAAACATTTATAACGTATCGGAATCAATCGGCAGGGTAATACTTTAGACTTTACTGTAGTGCAAATAATCCTGACCACACCTGTGTACTTAACGTTGGGTACCCGCTATACGTCAATTCAGAGGCTTGGTCTGGATTATCGGGGTGGCAGACTTGAGAGAACACAACTAAAAATTTCGGATGAGAACAGGGATGTCCCCTTTGAGCGGATATCGAGCTGTAAATTCAACTAGGAAGGACTTACTTCTAGAAGGAATGGCCTGCACTATAAGCTGGGAGAAAAGTGGAACTAGGCGGTTGCGTTTCCAATCTCCCATACATATAGAATGTACGAGGTGCCTTCATACAGTGGTGCGCGCTTAAGACCCAGCGCCTAAGAAAAGAAAAGGGGGGGGCTTATTACAGTAAAATGTTAATATAGTACAGTATTCTTAAGTATAGTGTCTATGCCCTAGGGGAGATAAATACCTCCTAGTTAGTTATTGCTTTAGAGACTTCTCTACTTAATAAGTAACTCTATTTCTTCTTATAACTGAATCCCTATATTCTATGATCTATTATTAGAACTTATTTGCTTGCCCTTTGCGAGCCTTGCCTTCTCTTGCTTGGTATTCCCTCTTGTTTCCTCTTCTCTCGCCAGATTGGCCCTCACGGGCCTCTGGCAGAACGTCCACCTATTGAATTCTGGGTGTTGGGTTTTAATAGTTGAAAGGAAGAATATAGTGTGGCTGAAGCCCCTTGGTACTTAGCCCGGGCTTGATAGACCCGGTGGCACAGGTCCTGGGGATGATCCGAAATGAGATTGTCACCTGCTTCCGACAGAGACCGAATAGCCGATTCAATTCATTTCGTGCTTTCGATTGTAAGCCAGAGTGGTGTCCTGCCAAAATTGTCCTGGACATTCGGATCTGCCCCTCGGCTCAGAAGAAGGTTAACAAGGATTTTCAACCTGCCCGCAACCCTAATATTTGCTTCTGCCAGATGGTGCAGGGCCGTTCTCCCTCCCACATCTTGAGCATTCAAGTACTCGGAATCTGCATCCAGGGCCAATCGATAGATGATTTTGTCGAGCTCCGACCCCCAGTCCCATGCGCCGTCGGAAATGTGCAAGGGCATCGGCAAACCTGGAGGCGCGCCACTGCCGCTAAATGAGAGCATCTCGCACGCAGTGGAGAGTGCCGTGCGTCCAAATTCGTTGGGTTTCCTGTAGCCAGTTTGCTTCTGCCGCTGAAGCCAATCCGTCTCTTCATACAGTCGCGCGGTCAGAATAGAATTTCCCGTCTCCTCTGCGATCCGTCCGAGTGTTTCGGGATTATAGACGCGCGCACCATGGCGGATAAGTTCCAAGCATACGCGTGTCCTGCGTAGCCACACTGCAGCCTCTAGCGGAAAGCACTTTGCCACAAACCTGCGGCTGTCTATGCGTTGCCTCATGGTGAACGGTCCGGCATTTGGATCGGCTCCGAGCGCCAAAAGGTGATAAACCCAAGTATCGTCCATCGTTTCGATAGCAGTCCAAAGTAAAGACACACCAGAGAATGTCGGAGAATTTATTTCATGCTCCGACCGGGCCACCACTTCTTCCCATCTTCGATCCTCTAGAGCCTCCTCAATTGCAGTCTTTCGCAAAGGGCGGCTCTGTATATCCACTTCTGGATCGGAAAGTTTGCGGCGGCGAGGATGGTTTGAGGTCTTTTTTCGCTCTGGTCGTTCTCGTCTTCCTTCAAACTCCAAGTTGGGGTGTATTTCCAGTATTGCATTGACCGCATCAATCTCCTCTCGTTCTTTCAGATAATGGAGGACGTTGAGTAGGCTCCGGTCTTCAAGAAATCTTAAGATGGTTGGATGGTGGAATACGAGGCGAACAAGGTGGTCCTCGTCAATATCAGACATATGAAATGCACTCATGAGACCGACCAAAATTTGTAGTGGCTGAGCATCTGATATGTGATGGGGGATATTTGGATTTGCCTCTAAATCAAGAAGCACCTTGATGTTAGGGGCAATCCGCGGCAGCTCAATGCTATGCAAGGCATGGAAGTATTGTGCTAATACATCCCCAAGCCAATGGCCATGAATGCTCCTGTGTGCTGCGAGCCTGTTGATGATCTCGACCAGTTGTGGTTCTCGTAGACTGCTTTCTCCGAGGACAGCGCGGAACAGCGATCCATGGCCGTGCTCTACTGCCCACAGCAGAACTAGGAATGGATCTCCATCCACGTTGGGGCATGGTGCCTTGGCTCCAGCCAAGCCGCCATATAAAAGCCGCCACCAAAGCCTCCATGTTTTCTTGCAGTCTTGTGTCTCCTCGTCGAAGAATCTGGTGTGGAACATCCAATTCGTCGAAGCATAATCCACGAAGCATCTGGGATCTGTTGCTTCTTGAATTCGAGTGGCCTGGAGTTGAGTGATTATTTGACCGATGTCGACCTTGGAAGGGCGGGCACGTTTGTGTTCTCGTCCTTTGATGTGCTCAATCAACCGATTAACACCAGGAACTGAACTCCGTGTGGTCTTGACCACATGATTCAGCACGGCCTGGCTTTGAAGACTCTTCGTGACTGTGATCCGAGAGTCTAATATGGGCAGATGTAAATAGGTGACGCAGGTAGCTCCGATGAAGTTTTCAGCATCCTCGACCGTAAAATGATATGGCTTCGTTTTTCCACTAGCGGCTGGTGCGAGCAGGTGTTGGATGACGCTGTGGTGAATGAAGCGAACTCTCCCGTCCTCCTCATCAAGATCAAGAAGGTTACCCCCACAAAGTGATATCAGTTGCAACCCGTCTCTGGCTATCCTTTCGGGGTGCCAGACTGGCTCACCGACCACGACGCACAAAGCGACTCGGATCTCGTCAAGGTCCAGAGGTGTAATAGCGGACATAACCAGCTTCATGATCCTGCCTTCATATTGCGGATCAGGTATCCTTTCCAAGGCTTGCTCAAAGGCCTCTGGTAGGTCTTTTGGAAGATGAGTAATAATGTTCAAGACCTGGTCATCAGTGACGACGACCGTTGAGTTGACGGGAAATATTGTGTCGAGTTGCAGTGAAACCCACAAATACCTACAGCGTTTCATTTAGTAGTGGCATATCGTTGATGCATCGTCTTTGCTACTCACATGCCCTGCGCTCCAGCTATTAGTTGAGCCTTGACCAAATCCTCCAGCTCAGGGCTCAGATGTCTCGATGAGTTCCTTCTTCTGACTTCTTTCACAACATAAGCCTCGAGCTCAGCATCGTGATTCACGTCATCGTGGTTGATCGAAAACTCAAGCGTCAGATTCTCTTTGGCGATCTGCTGAAACCGTGAATCGGACCGACTGGAGTAGCAAAACAGGACCGTTCGAGATCGCATCAAGCGATGAAGGCCAGCAAGCACATCATTGATATCGGCATCAGGGCAACTTTCGAGGCCATCTGCGACAACTATGTACTTTCTGTCCTCGGGTAGGAGACTCAGAAGAAGATCGACAATAGTTTCCGGATCAAAAGTCTGCCTCGCGTAGTTCGTGTTGACCTTCTTCTGGGTTAGAGACTCCGTCGGCAGATTACTGACCAAATTATAAGCGATACTTCCGAGGATATTAGTGGCTTTGAGACTGATGGGTTCCTGAGACGCGCAAAATACGTAGGCACACGGTTGGTCGAGGTTCAATCGTGCGACTAAGTTTGCCATCGATACTGTTTTACCACTGCCTAATTTACCACTGACTAAAAGCGTGGCAGATGTCTGCATGCGCTTCCAGTCATTGAAAGCCGGAGTCTCGAACAGCCATTCGCAAGTCCCCTTTTTTCGCTGGCGTCGCCATCTCGTGTCGAAGTCAGTCTGGCAGGGAGATAGTCGCCGCAGTATTCGCTGCCTCAAGTCCTCGAGATTTCCTTTTTGTGTGTCGATGTTGATATTCGTGGCGAGAAGTTGGGTTTGTTGCTGGATGAGACTGCCCCACTGGTCCAACTCTCTTTGTACAGGGCCGAACTCCGAATCGAATGACGACCCGAGAGAAGAGAGCAATTGGACTCGAGTGGCCTTCTGGGAAAATACAACGATCTTATTGCAAAGCTTTAGAAGGACGACCAGATATTCGCAAAAGTATGCTTGTAGCACTTCAGATGCAGGAAAAAGTTGGGCAAAGTCTTCATGAAGTGCCCAAGATGTCCCGAGCCTCATAAATAGAGTCGATAGCTTCTCAAAGTAACTCAAATAGCTCGTAGCGATCTCCAAAATGTTAATTGACTGGTATTTTGGCGAGACATGAACACTGGCTGGAATTGACTTACGGTCAATGACAATCTCACGGCGCTCCACACTCCCGTTGCAATGAGGTTTTGAGAGCCTCCGACCAAAACGTCTCCAATGGTAGCAAAGGTTTGGATTCGAGACAAAAATCCAGCTACCTTCGTCCCATGCGGCCTCCAAGACCAGTGGCGCCGTTTACCCTCCTGGTTGATCTCTTCGGTTATCTTGATGATATCCTGGCCTGATATTTGTGCGTCTTGCTCGTGTTGCATCGATAGGAACTGTACTCTGCGTTCACTGTCGAGACTCTGCGCGAACTCCGAGACCGCTAACCCTAAGCGAGCTTCTGGCTTTAGTCGGCTACTTAAAGCAAGGTGTCTGGCTACAAGCTCCATGGCCACAGTCACAACCTTTCTTCCTCAGAGTTGGTAATTTCAAGTCAAGTTGGGTAAATCATTTGAAAGTTTGGAGCGAGCTTCCATGACCTGTAGTATGAATAGACGAGTCAGGCCAGAAAATACTACACAAGAATGGCAGCCAGTCGTCGATGGCTGTGACTGAGCCCCTCGGTGCTGACCACTCATGGCTTAGGCAGCACATTGCATATAACGCCTCGGCGACGTAATGGCTGCATGCGAAGGATGCAAGCGAGTCCTGCTGATTGGCCGGCCGCTTCTCAGCATGTAGCAAAGCCACTCACCGGGCGGCAATGCCTCCTTGTCAGACTTGGAATACTTGTGCGCTGATTTCGGAATTTTTCGCCTGGGTTCCATTCTCGTACGTTTGTCAAGGGCAGACACCCAAGACACGAGCTCCTGAGAACTCCTCAACCCCTCCGCCCTCAGGCGCACATTAAAGGTTCGAAGAACCCCAAAAGTACTGAATATGTCAAGCCAGAATGCTGCAACTTGTAATGGAACAGACCGCTGAACGACTTGATGTGTCAAAGTCCAAGAAAGAAATGATCCAACGCAGGGCTCGGGGCCAACCAGGTAGTTACTGTGCCAAGGAGCAAGAGTGCCTTAAGTCCGCACGATCAGCCAAGTCCACCTACCTCCGTGCCCCCCAGCCCACCTCTCAGGGAAAGCTGTTCAACGGCTGGATCACATGGGTGATACTTAGGTAATAAGATACCTACAGCACAGCTACAGGCACACGTCTATTCAAGCTCAGTAAGTATCACAGACTCAGCCAGGCACACCTATCAGAAGAATAAGCCTGGTAATATGTAGCAGAGCAAGTCTGAGTCCAAAGTTCCGGACATGACTCGAATACTCCAACGCTAGCTACAGCGACGACTATTCGGCAATTGAGAAAAAGCCGCAGCCGGTAGTGTGAAGGGCATTAGGGACATCAGAGGCGCGGCTGTACTGCCTGGATCAGACTTGAAGAGATCCCGCGCCGCACCATTTGGTGAACGACCCAAACCCGATGCACGCCCAACTGTTCCTTTCCACGAGCAGACAAAGCTTCATGGAGCGGAACGCGGTCAGCTCCAATAGCAGCAGGAGGTAATATGGTCCGGGTCCATCTTGACAATGAGGTGGAAAGTTTGGTAGATTTCTGCCCCTTGCATGTATTATTAAGACTACAAATAAAGAACAGCCGTTGAGAAAAGCAAGATTATCACGGCGTACCCAACCTGAGCCGCACTTGTAGTGCTGGTCCTATAGGTTCTTGTTAGCATAGAGACAATGAGCTCGAAGTTGGATATACATACCCAGTACTGGTTGATGAACTCGATCCGGAGCTGGTCCCGGAGGATGAAGAATCTCCGGTTTTGGGGTTGTTTGACGGATCCGACGAGTTCCAGCTGTTGTCCTCGTACCCAGTCCAGCAAGTAAAGCCTTGGTAAAAGTCGTCCTGTGTGGCGGTGAAGGTGACAGAAGCGAAAGCTGCTCCTAGAGCCGGGCAGCTAATATTGCCAGTGGACAGCACTCTGAGGTATGACGCGGTCTTCAGGGATGGGAGGTTGATTCTGTGACGTGTGAGCAGTAGGTACATTGGCAGCGGACGTGAATCAGGGAGTAGCATTAAACACATACTCGTCGAAATGACCGTCGAGGAGGATCGCCCCAGCGGTGGTCAGTGCTGGCAATGTCAAATTCCGGACACCGTAACTACCGATGACAACGAAGTCTTTGGCGACAGTTTCCAGTTTCCTACAGTCAATTTCTGGGTTAGCACAGGACGGAGCCGCTAGACATGACAACGCAGCGGCCGACAAACTTTCGTGCTGTGAATATTGGCCAAAAACGGGAGTTGCTTACGGAAACGAAATGCTGGTCAGATTGTTGATGTATCCAAATAATACCGAGTTGGCAGTGATGTTCTTGAGATCCGGCATCGAGGCGCTGGTTATCCCATCGTCTACCCAGTCAGAACCCTCGAGCTTCGGTCCATAATATCCAGAACTAAAGGAGGGCAAGGACGTCACGCCGGGCAGTTCAAAGGGGCCCTTGAACGAGTGGTCGACAAAGAAGAGAGAGCTGTCGATGACTGGACAGGTCTTGTAGAAGTCGATGTCTGTCTGGTTGGTGATTGTCACGATAGGATTATCGCAAGCCGGCTCATCATCATCATAGTATTCGGCTGAAGTTGGACGCATTGAGTTAGTTTTCTGCTCGCGGAACTGCACTGGATGGGGTGACTCATATGACCTACCGGATACCACACTGAATGTTGCCAAAAGAGCAGTAAAAAATACACCTCTAGAGCTCAGCAAGCTCGCTTGCCGGCGGAAAGCAGACGCCATGGTGCCAGATACTTGCGCTGAGAAACACCAAGCCAACTTACATGGACCACAAAAACAGAAGAAACGAAAAGGCGAGCGGTCTCCAGATAATAAATAAGCCTCAAATCTTTTTGTATCGACTAGCCTAGATCCTAAAATGATACGCCGCATTGCTTAATTAAACATGCACAGTGGATAAATGTGACTCTCCTGCCATATTAGCTTAGGCTGCCACTTGACAGGAGCAGGCTAGCTGGCGTTAAAGTGGACCCCTGACCAATTACCATTCTGACGGGCCCTCAGGTAAGCACTAAGTGCTTCCACTTTTCCACGTTTGCTCCAGAACATCGGTGCAGGCCCCCAAGTGAAATTAACCTCGTCCAGCTCGGAGGTTCTAATGGATTATGTTGTCAGGGTCGTAGGCTGACCTGGCTGACTGCAATATTTGACCAGTAGATAACAGTGTCGTGAGCAGCGCAATCGACAGCGTGCAGAGAATGCAAGCGAATCCGGCTGATTGGCCCGCCAGGCCGGCTGCTGCGCAACCTTGGAAAGCATTTAACAGCGGCAACAGGCCGCCACCCATAGATGGAAGGCGAGTCAATGAAACAAGAACCCATGCTCAGACAATCCTGAGAAAACCTCAAGGAGTTCTATTCGAATGAGTACAATTGTTGCTTTTGAATTTATCAATCCAATAATACCATGGTTTTTGCGACTATGTTCTAAAAGTTGATTAATTGAGGAGCCCAGTCCAAATTCTATGTACCGGAGCTGAGTAAGTTAGTAACACTTCGTGTAAAAGACACAGCGCACCGTGCCCGGGTGGGTCGTAAATATACCAGTTCCACGCCAGGCTGCATGGCTTTGTCTCGCCGTTTGGTTATCACAGAGAACATTCTATGACTCCTCTCTTGGCCTCTAAAAGGAGTCGGGATGGTATCCATCATATTGGGAATACTACAAGATGGCGTTGATCGTTGATAGGGACCTTGGGATCTTCGCATGGGCACATTGACAGGCGCTTATCACAGGTGTTCGATGATGAGACGACTGCTGTACGAAGTCCCGGCCACACCGTGGATATTCGTAAAGTACCCAGGTATTCATAGCAGTCGCATAGTCTATTCGTGGCCACGGATCCATACCTGTAAATCAAAGATCCTCAGCAAGGCAGATTCCAAGCGTTACAAAAACGCATACCACAATTCAATGTCAGCATGGAGATGCAAATATCACGCGGAAAAGTGTCCCCACCGTCCAGCTAGGATTCATCGCCTTTCTGCAAGAGGTATTGTCACGAACGGATACTACACAAACAGAAAATTCTATTTCATCGTGAAGCGGAGGGGCAAAAGGACACGTGAAAAGAGCCCGAAGAACGCTACCAACAAGAACCGTCTCTCTTCCGCCAGTTTTTGGTCTTCCCCTCCACCGAAAAGGAAAAATGCAACTTGTCCATCTCTTCAACTTCTTCCTCAGCAACAAACTACTGCATCTTCTCGTGAGTGGCCATGAGGGAGCCTGTAACCGTGCTGTTAGTGATTGTCTCATCGGAAATAGGTGGATAAGGGCGACTAAGAACATACCAATGAAAGTCGTGACCAGACGCGACCGGACCTGGCAGATATCCTCGGGGACGAGCCAGATGGTGGCGCCCATCTTTCTCGCGATGGAGATGCTGAGCTTGGCGTTGAGGTAGGCGTCGTCGTCGGTGCGGCCGGGCGTGACGAGGTCGTAGTCGACGTAGTTGCTCTTCATGCCGTTGAGCACGTCGATCAGGAAGACGCCCGTGCCGATGTTGCCGTCCTTGAAGGAGCGGATGGACGAGTTCTTGCCGCCCTTGCGCGACATGTCGTTGGCCCATTTCACCATCTCCACGTCGGTCATCTCGCGCTTGCCGAGCCGTTGCGCGAGCGCGCCCAGCGTGATGGTGATGTTCTTGCGCATCAGCTGCCACACCAGGCCCAGGGTGAGCATCTTCTGCCCGTCGGTGATGTCGGCGCCCTGGATGCCGACCAGGGAGAAGCCGTTCTGCTTTCCTAGCTCGACCGCGTAGTTTGTGTTCTCGACGGCCTTGAAGCGCATCAGCTCGCCGCCGTTCGCTGGGGGCTTGTTGACGTGCCGCCAGTTGACCGAGCCCTTGATGACCTTGTCGTAGGCCTGCAATAGTATTGAGCCATCGCGCAGGTCGTCGAAGAAGGATTGGACGGCGGGCTGGACGTCCAGACTGTTGAGCCACAGGGTGAAGACCCTGGCCTCGCGCTCGCCCTCGGCATCGAAGTCCTCCACCTCCTGCTTCTCCTCTTCCGTGATAGGGTCGAGGCAAGGGTGAGTGTTGAACAGGTTCGCAACGAAGGCAAGGTTGAGCTTGGGGTTTCCGGCCACGAGTGACTTGGGGGTCAGGAACTTGCGGCAGCCCAGCTTATCCGCATCTTGGAGGACCTCCTCGGCACGTTGCATCAAGTCCCGTGTTTGCAGGGGCGCTCTTGTGCAGCCGTATTCAGAGCCAATCTGTGCCAGGAGAACAGCGTAGTTCTCGCCGTCCTTGACATCGGTAGAGAAGTTGGCCACGCGTCGGGGCCAGTTGGCGGCCTTGAGGTGGTAGTTGACCCAGCGCAGGAGAATCTGCTCTGGGGGTAGCCGCAGGAACTGCTCCAGGGTCTCGTCCTCCTCCAACAGCCGGTACAGCTCTGGGTGGAGCTTGATGTCGATCTTGCCCAAAAGACCTCTTCGGATAATTTGCCAGATCAGACCCAGAATGAGATGTTCGCGGACCTCAATGATATCCCCACTGCCAATGTTGACGACGGAGCAGCCAATACCCTTGGCGGACTCGATGACGATGTTGTTGTTCTCCGTCATGTGGAATGCGTTCAGCTTCTTGATCTTCCTGCCCGGAACGTTCATGACACGCTCATCGATGGTATCCGGTACGCTGTCGTTGATGAGCTTGGCCAGCACCAGACCATCGCGGCACTCGTCGAACATCTCGAAGGTATCGGTAGGGAAGGGCAGGCGGTCGCCAATGTCGGCATCTCCGGCAAGGACCGCGTTGATGTGGCGGGTGAACTCAGTGCGCTCGTCCTCGTTGATGGTGTGAGTGATGTTGGCATTCGAACCTTGGACGTGGATCTTGCCGCTGATGCTCGACTTCTGTGCGTGCCCGCCGACGGTAGCACCACCAGTGCGCTGTGCGACAACACTGCTGGGAGAGGCGGGGGCGGCACCTCCTGTGCGCATGGCAACCTGGGCTGGGGAGGATTCTCGGAGTTTTGCGATGAGCTATTAAATCCCGTTAGCATGAGACGATGGCCTTGGGCGGTTGACCACCCGTTCGTGTGTCTTTCTCTATACGTACGCCGACATAGTCTTCCAGCTCCACCCGCCTGGAGGAGTCGAGGTCGACCTCCTTGAGTGCTTGTCGCACGACATCGTAAGGTTGGCGCTCGCTGGCCTGGGTTGCCTTGATGGCAGTGGCCTCGTCTACGTAACCCTTGTCGTCGACATCGAGCTTGCGGAAAGCGTCTGCCAGGCCGAATATGTCGTTCTGCTGGAACTGGGGGAACTTCCTGTTGTTGGTGGTAAGACGGTCAGCAACTTGGTCAACGAGGCCTCCTCTCCTCAGCTCATCTCCGGGGGAAGCGGTTGCGCGCGGAGACGGGAGTCCGGGAGGCCGGGGTGCTGGGGCTCGTACCTCTGCAGTTTGAGGACGTTCATGATTGCGAGTGTATGCAATCTATGTTGTTGCTAATTGGAGATGCTAGAGGCGATATGGTGTTGGAAAGGGAAAGGCAGCGAGACCAAGGAAATACGCAGCCTAAGGAGGTGGTCGTCAGGTCGGGTCGAGTCGCATGTGGGGGGGGGAAGGTAAGCTGGAAGGAGGGATCAATCAATCACTTAATCAATCATGAGCCCGCCCAACGCTGCCAGGGAGCTGTCGGGTTGGTGACTGGCGGGGCACAGGAGGAGCAAGCAAGCAGCAGGCGGGCGGGGCGGGCTTGGACTTGTGGGAACCTTGCAGTATGACGTCTCTCCCCAAGCCCGCGGGCTGGAGATGAGCCAGGGGCAGCAATCAAGCTCGCAGCCTTTGCCTACTCTCTGTTAGGCACACCTCTTGAGCCAGCAATGCGTACAAGCCACGGCGGGTTTACGCGTACCACATCCTACCCGCAGCGCCGGTCAAGCGAGGTGCCAAGAAAGGCCTTACGACGCATTGTTAGGCAGTCATTTCTCTGGATCGCTACCAATTTAGGTTCGCGACTTCAACGCCCAACTCAATGCCACCCCATGGCAGGCCATGACGGATTCGAGATAGCGGGGTACCTCTCCAACATGCAATTTTGACCATCGTCATTCGCCCTGACTCGAGGTATCTCTTTATCCGCATATATTCGAACCGTTCTGTTTTGAGGCTAACCTCATCTTCGCGACCTAGTGATTGCGCTTCGTGGAAAAATTTCTTCTTCCTTCTTCACTCAAAATCTCGAGTGAAGCTGTCCGTAGCAGTCACTCACTGCCTTTGCTCCTGTCCAAGGTCAGGCTCAAAACATCCTCATCATAGGTAAACCCGAGCGTCGCTGGCGTCTTGATGAACCATCGAAGCCGATGACTTCTCTCATGAGCGAGCACTGACGTCTGCCACTCCCGCCCTGCAGGCTCAGTGGCCCTCCCGTAGCATTCGGCTCAGCCCGACGCATCTCATCGGTCGAGTGAGTACGTCTCTCTCAACTTGATGATGGCTTCGTTTGCTTGTCTTTGCTATTTGCTTCTTTTACTGTGATTCACCACCTGCCGTCCGGATTGTGTCCCACATTCTCAGCCCTTCCGTGTTGATTGGATCCCCCTGGACGGCGGAGAGCAAATTGTCCTTGTATATGTCTTTCTGACCCCGATCGACCCGACTCGGCTGGCTGGAGCCCATCACCCTGGACGACATCTATCTGTGTCTTACCCACCACACCTACTTACTTGCCTTAGAGCTTTTACATACCATCCTTACTTCATTCAGTCTGCCACCTCCATCCTAACATCCTGATCAGAACCTCCTCACCTACCTACAAATCTTTTCTCTTCCCTCACCCTTTCAAACATCCATAAAAAAAAATGGCAAGCAGCAGCACAACCCCACTCTGCAAAGTCTGCGAGGACCCCCTCGTCACACAACCCTCCGAGGACGACGACGGCGAGGGCCCAACCCAGGACGACCTCGAGCTGCCCTGCGGCTGCCACTACCACTGGCAGTGCCTGCTGGACCAGGCGAGCCACATAGCCCTGACCCTCACCTGCCCCTCGTGCGACAAGTACCTGCCCAGCAACGAGCCGGGCCCCTCCGTCACCAACCCCGTCTTCCACACCCCGCAGCACAGCACCACCATCCGCACGCGCTACGCCTCAGACGGCGGCGTCGAGGAGGACTACGATATCCTGCCCACGCTGACCGAGGAGGCCTACCTCGAGTCGCACCCGGACGAGCGCCGGCCCCGCGCCTTCCACACCATCTGCGGCGAGGGCGACATCCTCGGCGCCGTCGAGCTGCTGAGCGACGCCGCCGCCGAGGGGGACGACGTCGCGGCTATCCTGGGCTACCGCGACTCGCTGGCCCGCGGCCGCTCGGCCCTGCACTTCGCGCTCGAGAAGGGCCAGGAGGACGCCGTGTGGCTGTTGCTGTTCCTGGGGGCCCCGCGGCTGTCGCTCGACAACTTCCCCCAGGAGGCGTTGGACGCTGCGAGGGGGATGGGCATCGACCGGATGCCTGAGCGCCGTGGGGAGGATGTGCGTGCCGTGCGGGATGACGATGGGCGGACGCCTGAGGACTATGCTAGGGCTTTGCCAAATCTGTGGGAAAGGTTGATTCACGCGGGTGTGTTGAGGCCTTGATTGGTCTGCGGGCTCTATGTTCTGGAGCGTAATGACGAGGTCGGTCGCTGATTTCGTGAACAATTTCAGCACTGAGCTGTGAAAACTGATCACTCCAGCCTGGGATGCTATGTATTTGCCCAACGAACCGTCGTGTGGTTCAAACCACTACCATAGCCAGTGTATTACATATCCAAAATAAGCAACGAAGTCAAGTATTTGAAATTCCACTACTTGCATACAACCCAGCGATACGTCCGGCCGAGAAATTCATCGTATAGCAGCGGCACGAGTACGAAAAACGAGTTGCAGGGATCGTACGGTGAGGCGCTCCACAGGGAAGCACGGGTACGTCGGGTCTACGTTCACTTCAGATCAACATCCAGGTCAGTTAGTGCTCACTTACAAAGCAAATAAACTCCTCATTGTGGTCCATCTAGAATTGCCATAACCCAGAAGGATCTAATGCCACTGAACAGACAGAGACGAAACTACCTAGCCAAGGTCCCCCGTAAGAAAGCCTGCAAAACCAAGGAAGTAAATACCAACGCCACAGTGCCACCCGCCAATCTTTATAACCCAATACCGTCTAGCAGCGCAGCCTGCTGTCTAAGATGAATGCCCGCGACTCTGTGCAAAGTATCAAAAGAAAAAAAGAATGGCAATCACCTCCTTCCCGAGTCCCTCCCTTCCCCTTTCCTCGAGAGCAACTGACTCATAATAAAATGCGCCACGTCTTCATCCGCCCAGTACGCCATGTGGCTGGCGATGGTATTGATAGGGTTGAAGTCCAGCGCGCCCTCCTGGATGCTGTAGTCGACGCGCCCGTTCCTGTTGAGCGCCCGCACCTTCAGCTCCTCCTTGCGCACCCGCGCCGCCTTGTTCTCCTGCACCAGCCACTCCTCCCTCTCCGTCTCCTTGTCGAGGGCACTACCGCCCTCCTCCTTGATCATCTCCGCGCGGCCCTTCTGGAACTTGCTGTACAGCGTCTCCAGGTCGTCGTCCAGGAGCGTCATATCGTTGCCGCTGATGCTCTTGCGCCCGCCTTGCTCCTCAGCCAGCTGGCGCTTGCGCTCTGCCGCTTTCTGGCTGAGGCTTGTCGTCGAGTCTTGGCGAGAGATGACGCCGGACGAGGTGGAGATGTTGGTTCCAGCGGCTGGACTTGGCGTGTGATGCTGCTGCTGCTGTGAGGCGGTGATTTGCGCAACATCTTCCTGCGTCAAGCCCAAGCTGCGATTGAGCAGGTTGTTGGCCAAGCCCGCACTGACGCTGGCCCACAGCCCGCTGACACTTTGCCCGACTTTGGCTCCGATGCCCGAGATGCCTTGTGGGCCCACAGCTCCAAAGATACCCTTCTTGGTGTACGGCAAGTTCTGGGGCTTCAGGGAAGACATGGCAGGGGAGATGAGGGGTTCGATACGATAGGATATCGGGTCGGATGGGTAGAAGATGTTGAAAATCTGGAACAACTTGGGCGACGACACAGAATACGGCAGACCCGTGACTGGGGAAATGCGGTGGTGATCGACTGCTAGAGGCGCCGTGCGGAAGGGATCGTCAGCTGCGTCAGGATCAAACGGACTGTTTGCTGGTAGTCCATCCGTCAGGTGGCGAGCACTGATCGTTCTAGTCAAAAGTTAGTAACATGTAAAGCGACTATGCCGTGAGATGGATACTTACCGCCCCTTGAGCATCTGGAACAATCCGATCGGAGAGCCAAGGCAGTAGAAGTCATCAACCTCGAAGTCGAAGGTCAAGTCTCGCGGATCTTTCTTTGCGGGCTTCGGAGCTTCAGATGGCCAGATTCTCAGCGGGTTCTTGGGTTGCTCGGCCTGTTTCCTCATTTCCTGCTGGCGGCACAGGATATCAAACATGATGGCAGATCCGAGGGAATGGCCCATGATGTGAACCTTGCCCTTGAAGCCAGGGTTCCTCTCGATGAAAAGATTGTAGATCCTGTTCGCCTCTTTGAAGACGATCTCGGAAATCTGCTCTCTGTAAGCGCTCTGGTATAGGAGCACGTCCAACGCCAGATCAGAGATGAGTGATCTTGCAAATGCCACTCCTTCTACCGTTATGTCGTCGAGGGAAGGATCTGAAACCCGAGTCAGCGCAAGCGATTCATCTGAGCAGTGGTTACTTACACTCGTCTTCTTCGGTCGCCGCAAGGCCGATATCCTGTTCGCTCTTCTTCTCTTCGCGCTTCCTGGGAAAGTCCAACAGATGACGCCAGCACACGGGCAATACCTGCACACGAGAATTGCCAGGGCCTCCGCCGATTTCTGAGTTGAGCGCTCTCAGATCCTCAGAAGTGGTGTAGACAGACTTGAGCGTCTTCCTCAGCGTATTGACATCGTGGACGAAATTGACACTTTCCATCCGCAACCCGAGCAATTGACCAATGCCGTGAGTAATCAAGACGAGGTGCTCAATTTCACGTCCCTGTGTTTCGCCGGCTGGTGCGTTGTAGTCATCCTGTATCTCCTTCTCCTCTCTCTTCCTCACAGCTTCTTCTTCTAGCTCGACATCGCGGTTTTCACTCTCCAGCAATGTCGATATCTGTCGCTTGAGAGTATCACCTCGGGCCTCGATCGCTGTTTTAAGTGTGCCTTCTTCCTCACCGCTCGAACGTGCTACGTCGATGGAGTCGGACCTCGTCGTCGGTGGCGCGGACCTCCGTTTTCGTGCCTTGTCAAGCTGCTCCTCCGTGTTCTTGTCGTCGGTTGGCGTAAGGGGCGCCTTCTCATCTTTGGACGAGTCCGTCTTCGGCTTCGTCTTTCCGGGCTCCGTGTAGCCACGAACAAGCTTGACGCCACTCATGTAGCCGCCTCCAGCAAAGCGTTCATACATGGTCGAGGTCACCCACGACAAAACGCCGTCAGAGTTGAGCCATGCTGTCGACGAGTCCTGATATGTCGCTACCGAGTTCATCCAGGCGCCAAACAACCTATGTGTTTGTGGTGGCCCCTGCGGCTTCAAAGGCGAGTCGGCCTGCGCAGCGGCTTGGGCCCTGAGGTTATCAACGGATCCCTTCGGGGTCACGTCTCCCTTCTTGGATTTGTTGTCGCTTCGGATTCTTGGTGCTAACCAGGAGTTAATTCTCCGTCGTTTGCTGGGTCGCTCTTCCAACTCACCAGGATAGAGCCAGGGTTTGCACTTAAGGTAGCCCTCCTCCAGTTGCGCGGCGAGGTTCTCCTCACAGGGACGGAGATTCGAGCCCTCTTGGTAAAACCAGCTTCCACGACGCACATCGTAGACAGGACCTAGCCAGTAGACTGGGGCGAGTTCACGTTTTTCTATGTCAACATCGAAGAGAAAATCCTCATTGACCGGGACCTTGGTTCCACCTTCTTTGTCGCTCTCTTCAGAGTCCGACGATGTCAAACCCCTCCGTGGTCCCGAAAAGTTCCTAGTTGGGCCCGAGTTGCTTCGGTCCCGTTCTATTTCTGTGCTCTCGAGGACGCCCTGGTATGCGATCTCGATAGATCGTGTGTCGTTGTTGGAGAACGGGACCCATTTCTTTGGAGGCTGAGGTGGTTTTTCGTCGGGTTTTCGTTTGCCCTTGATAAGTTGTGGCTTGCGCTTTGGTACCTGTAGTGTTCAAATGTCAGCAATTCGTCTCCATGTATGGGCATGGGAACCTACATCAACAGCATGGAACCACTGGACCTTGAGCGGTGGACAGTCTGACGGGTATTTCCTGGCACTAATTCCGTATATGGGGTTGATGCTGTGGTCGCCTCCCTGGGGAGCAGCGGGTGAGGGTGCCGGCTTGGACGGAGGGGGCGCCGGTTGCTCCTTGGGAGTGGGCGTCGAGCTCCGGCTGACGGACCAGGGGTTGATTGATTCCACCGCAGAAGCCCAAGTTGACTTCTCTGCCTTCTTGTCGGCACCAGATCCAGAGGCCATAGTCTTATGCCATGCGGACGAGTCTTGTGAGGAAGACCAGCTCCTGAAAGAGTGGCGCCTGGCGTGGCTCGCTGCCGCCCTCCTCCAGGCGCTGTACACTGCAGAACTCTGCGGCGCCAACTTGGGATGAGAGGGCACGAAGCACGGCCGTAAACGATCGGTGTGGGTTGGGGTCGCGATTCGCAGAGTCCGAGCGGGCAGCTGAGTCGTGAGCGGAGACAGTTTCCCTCGCAACGTCTTGAGGGAAGAGGTAGGTGGTTGTTTCGCCAAGGACAAGGACAAGAGACGAGAGCAAGCTGGGAAGGCAGCATAAATCAGCTTGACGTGGCGTCACAGGAGAGATAATACGTGCATGTGACAGCGAGACACACAAGTGCGAGGATTATGCGATGCAGGCTTGGATTAAAGGGTCATGCTATGTCTGGGGCGGGTGTGGCTGCTTTGGTCGTTTGTCATGGTTCATAATTAGAAGTTGTCAGGATGGCTGTCTCACGCGCAGGTGCCGCCCCGGCCCCCAATGAGGGCCTGTGGATGCGACCACGCGGCTCCCTCTCCATCAGCTGGTTGGGATGACTCTGGCAGTCCCGAAGGAGCTATGACGTCCCTGCAGGCCATCCCGCCACTTGCCGTTTTAAGGGGCAGATCGCCCGGCAGCAGCCGAGCACCTGCAACCCAACGCTAGGAGCAAGAGCTCCAGCCTGCATATTGCAGTCGTCGGCCTCATGCCGTGTTGATCAATTTCGTATCGGAGTCTGTCCACCGTTTTCCGAGGGGTTTTAATGTCAATGATTTCCACCGATTTCCACAACTTCCCACCCGCAATTCGCCCGAGCGAATCATGCCGAACATCAAATCCTCTTGGCGAGGGAAAAACATCGCGATCCCCGGTCCTTCCGAGTGGGTGACGCTTGACGGCGGTCCCACACTTTCGCCCATCTTCCCGACACTATTCCTATCTCTTGTCATCGAGATCGCTTATCTGCAGGGCATCCACACAAGACTGGCAGAACCAGCATGCTGGCTCAAGGCATGTTTCAGTTGGATGGAGGACCAATTGCCTGATGTAAACAGGCTAACATCAACACAAATTGCATCCTTCCCCTGGCAGGGCCAGGCGTACTGTGCAGAGACTACAGACTTGTGAATCCCGGCGATCTGGCCAGCTAATCCGACGATGCAATCACAATTAACCAGAAACAGATGTGACCGTACGTTTATGAGCCACAGTAAAGTGCATACTCGAGGAGCAAAGAAACCAGGATGCATCTGATGGCATCGCGGAAAACTTCGATGGGAATGTCTTTGCTGATCACTTTTCAGTTGTTCGTTCCGGCCTCAAACGTACACCTCTTCAGGGAGCCCATTGTTGAGTCCAAACGGGCTCCTCACAATTCTGTGCGGTCCTTTGCGTTCTTTAAGTGTCAAGTTTAGCACATTGCTGAATTACTACTAATATTTATGAGATCGGATATTCGCACCCACAAAAACAGAAGGTGCACCAGAGATCCCCATAGGATGACCTCCTAAGAGGTTGTTCTATAGGATAATTAGTTTAGTATTACCCTAACTTGAATAATCCAATATTTTCTCTGGCTCTCATTAGCTGTGTCTATTTTTAGCTAACTTTGTAGGCTTGTGGCCTTGTACCGGTGTACCTTCCGTTTTTACAGGTGCAAATCTGACCTCATATTTTATCGTGTGATGCCGTGAGCATTTGCATAGACGAGATAATACACAATACTTCCCATGGCCTTCCATTGAATAGTCCTGCCTGATTCCATTTTACGCCTATGGAGACAATTGCCCTTGTCTTTTGCTTTATGAGTTGGCTACCACTTCATGACAAACGCAGCCCAGTTGCTCTTCCGAATCGTCAGCAAACAAGCACTTGAGATCAAACGAATCCTGTCTCTCGGGCTCCTGCATCTACTTTCATCATTCTAGTCACACAGGCTTTTCATATCCTGTATTCACTTGATGGACACCTAGTATTTATGGCATACAATTGGGGGGCCGTTTGCCTCCCGTCTAGCTTGAGCAGCCTGGATTCTAATTATATTGCGGCCCTTCCCCGGTGTCTATCTCAGTGCAGATCACTTTACGCTCCATCGAGCATCTCAAGCTCGCCTTCCTGACATTTGAAGAACGAAATTACGTCCACCCCTCGAGTCTCGCTGTCCACAACCTCCAGGTCAGAGCTTTGTGACTTCGGCTGCGTTGCACCGGTGTTTGCTCTCCGTTTATCATTCTCGCCAACATCTCCACTGTGATGGGGTCGCAAACGAGTCGCAGCGCGAAGCCAACACCAGACGCGATGCCATCAGTACCTGCCACGACATTCCCCCGTTTCCTCGACCTCCCCTTCGAGATCCGATGGGCAATTTACAAGCTCTGTCTTCCCACTCGCGTCGTCGACAGCGGAGTCGTCACTGCTCTCATTCTATCCGATATACCGTGCTTCCTCGGCTCCCCCGAGCTAGACCCGGCCTTTCGGTACATTGTGGGCAAACATTGCAGGATGCCCGTCATCTCCAGGGCCATTCCGGAGGTCTATCGCAAGATCAGGCAGCATGTGGTACCTCCACCGGCGGACAAAAATGCCTGGAACTGGGTCGACGCTTCTGGTTGTTCAAGGAACTTTTATATGGATCCGAGGCCGATTCTGTTTGACCCGAAGTCTGACATCCTCTACCTCTCCCCTCGCGTTTACGCTGAAATGGAACCAATTTACGGTGAAGACCCGCAAATACTTAGCAGGAGCCCATGCTGGCTTGCGAGTAGCCCGGATACAATCGTAGCTCTCGAGGCATGGGCTATGGAAGCTCGCTTCTACCGCGACACCATGATCTGCTATTCTGCTGACCTCATGAACTACTGCTTTGTGGGCAGAAAACACTGCATCATCGTCCTCAGTGAGACGAGGCTCATCAAGCCGATGGAATCGATCATCTCATGCGGTCTATTCGGTCTTTTCGGCGAGGAACGAACCGTCCTGGTGGACGTCGACGACTTCGAGCTCATCGACTACTACGACAAGAAGCTCAATGGCCAGGGCGTCTACCCCCGCAAATGGTCTAAAGAGAACGACGACCCACTTAGGCTCGGCGGCATCAGGCGGTACAGTTCACACGGCACCGTGGATCCCCGACTGACATGGAACGAGAACTCGCCGGTCGTGAGCGCCACAGGTCGAGCCCAGCTCATCGCGGAAGACAAGAACGAAGTGCTGCGTCGACTCAAACTAGCCTGGTTGGGTGACAACGGGTGCTGGGACCGGAAGAGCCCGAATTTCTTGCCACACGAGCGCTGCCCAGACCTTCCGAAGCATTGGGATGAGGTCTTTGACGAAGAGCATCCGACCGCAAAACTCCTGCTGGACAAGCTGCCGACATTCTCTTTTGCCGCGCGTCTGCACGCACAAGATCTTGAAGAGTGCAGGAGGCTTCAAGAAGCTGCGATGGCAGTTAGATGTGATTGGGACGATATACTGTTCTCTAGACTGACACACGACAGTTGGACCGATGGGTGAGAGAAATGGCCTACAGGGCCTGTGGGCATTCTCGTAACAGAAGCTGCGTGAAGCAGTGTCAGTCGGAATCACCACGTGCTCGACAGGCTCTAGGTCACTGGATGGTCACTGCGAGCTGTGCCCTTCACATGTCTCTTACTTGGGGTCGTTTAGCTTAGCATCACGCCACTCAGCCCAGTTCAGCCGTTCAGGACCGAACAGGCGACAGGCAAAACTTGTGCCTTAGAAAACAGTGTAAAGCTATTCAACCGATCACTTGTCTTAATTTGGTCCTGAAGACCGTAATAACCGGTCTCTTACAGTTTTTTCTTTATTTGTGGAGCACAATAGCATACAATCTTTTAGCGGTACCTTTTTCGTCATCTCGTTCTGTTGACGGATGTCTAGGTAGGTTTCGCTGGGACCCCATTTACCAGCGCCTAAGAAGCCACGAATTAACCTTCTTTGACGGATGTCCCCTGTAGCTCCTACTGCTAAGGTGGTCAGCCTGGCCGCTCTAGGTAGGATTCAGCTAAATCCTGGCGTGTACCCGCCTCCAAAAAGGAAGCAACACCCCAATCCTTCTCACAATGCTGCACACCAACAGGCAGTTCGGCCAATAGGAGGAGTGCTTGGTAGCTTCAACTCCGGAAGCTTGATCGTCTTCATTCCATCCCAACACGACAAAACAAACTATATCCACTGCACCAGCATAACATAAAACCCACTCGTGCCCTGCCTTCCGTGCATTCATGGCCTTGCCTCATCACCGTCACTTCCAAAGGTGAACAATACCTCAAGGTCAAAATGTCAGACCCCACAACTCTCAGAAACGTTGCCATCGGCTCGTTTGGCATCGTCCTGGTCTTAATCTGGCTCCGGAGAAAGTTAATGCCAAAGCCATATCCGGGAATTCCATACAATAAGGAGTCAGCCGGACGCATCACGGGGGACATCCCAAATCTGATGCCAGTCATCGAAGCCACCAATGAGTTCTCCGACTCGCTCTTTACAGTCACCACCCAAAAACTCGGTGTGCCCCTTGCTCAGCTGTTATTCCCCGGCATCCGAAAGCCCATGGTGGTCCTCGAGGATCCTCGGGAGATCGAAGACATCATGGTCCGGCGGAACAAAGAGTTCGACAAGGCGCCGTTGTCAATAGACATGATCTCGCCGATGTTTCCGAAAGGCACTCTTTCTCAATACAACACGCCTGAGCTGCGCGCACAGAAACGGCTCTGGCAGGATGTCATGAAGCTCGAATTCCTGCGCAGGGTAGCAGCCCCCAATATCCACAAGGCCGCTCTGGATCTCGTCGACTTCTGGAAGCTCAAGGCAGCTTCGGTCTCCAAAGACCAAGCCTTCGCGGTGCATGATGATCTGAAGGATGCAGCACTGGATGCGATATGGGTAGCCGTTGTGGGTGAGGAACCGGGCTTAACTAGGTACAGCGCGAGGCAGCTGCAAAAACAGCTCGCCAGTGCCCGAGGGTCGGACGACGATGAGCCCGCCCCCAGCGGCTCATGGCTCAAGGAGGAAGTCCGCTATATCGGGGCAACCATCTCCAAGAACTCTACCAAGCCTGTTCCAGCATGGGCCCAAAAGTTAGAGACTTACACACCACGATACCGAAAGTTCAGACGGACTGTCCTCTCGGGGGTTGGGCGTGTGATGAACAGGGCCGTTGATCGATTCAAGCTTCTGGAGGTAGGGCAACTCGAGTCCGATTCTCTGGACCAGTGTATGTTGGACCTGGTACTCCGCCGGCAGATTCTTGAGGCCAGGAAGGCGGGAAAGCAACCTTCAGATCCCACCAAGGACATCAGCATGCTGGATGAATTATTCGTGATGCTGGTCGGTGGCCATGACTCCACCGCCAACGCGCTCACCTGGTTTCTGAGATTCATGGAATCCAATCCAGGCGTCCAGACCGAGCTCCGGGCTGCGCTGCGTGCTGCCTTTCCCGGGCCGGACCCCCCAACCGCCAACGAGATAATTCAGACTGAGATTCCCTACCTCGACGGGGCTTGCGAAGAGGGTCTTCGCCTCGCCGGCACTGCGAAAGCAAACCTACGCCAGGCGGTAGTCGATACCGAAATACTTGGGTGCCGTTTACCAAAGGGCACCGAAGTATTCTTCAACCTACACATTAACCGCCAACCGGCGCCCGTCGACGAGTCCAAGCGTAGCCACAGCAGCCAAGAGGCAGCAATCAAGCGCGGGGATGGTTTTCAGGGCCCCGCTGGCAGCGACCTTGGCAGTTTCGAGCCTAGGAGATGGCTGGTCAAGGATGAATCCGGCCGGGAAGTGTTCAACCCATACGCACTCACCAATCTCGTTTTTGGGGGCGGCTACAGGGGTTGCTTCGGTGAGTCCTCTTTGGCAAATTCTTGGACTTTTTCGACACCTTACTTACAGAGACACCACCAGGCCGTCGTCTTGCCACGATGGAGTTTCGCATTTTGGTTGTACTGTTGATCTTAAATTTTGAACTCCTGCCTCTTCCGGAGGAGCTGAGCGGGTGGAGCGCGCAGGAGAAGATTTTCAGACATCCTGACTTTCCCTACGCCAGGATCAAGATTTTATGAATGTAGAATGAGTATAAGAAGGCGATGTAGAGATATTTGTTTTAATGCACGTCGGATATCCGCTACAAGGCCACGGCATTGTCTCGTTAACCTCCTACAGGACAATCTTCTCTTGATAGCATCCTACAGGATCCCCTAGGGGATATCCTCGTACATAAAACCTCATACTAGACGATTAGACAACCTCCTGCGGGACAAGTTCTTATCAGGCTATATGGTAACCTACTATGCGACTATAAAACAACCTCTTGTAGCACATCCTCCTGTAGAATACCATCCTGTGGATCAGGTAACATTCTGTCCGGACCGTACTATAGAAGGTATTTGTACATCTAGGGACAGGCTGAGTTATGAGAACTCCGCTATAACGCATTGAAGATGTAGCCGTGGTATAATAATGTATATGTGACAAGCGCACAGTAGCTATCTGGTACCTCGGCAGACGATGTGGGCACGTAGCGGGCACCAGAATAAAGCCGGTGCATTTCAGTACCAGGGAGAAAAGACGCAATTTTCACCGTCAATGTAAGGGAACAAATGGGGATTCAACGGGCATGAGATGTCATTTCACGCATTTTAAACTACAATGGGCAGAAGAGTACAGGACGATAGCATTGTGAATGATGTCACCCAAGTCCCGTGACATGGCGTTGATATCGCGAGGGGCATCCCTGTCGCGCCAAGGGTCGAGCCGCGACAAACCATCGCCTTGAGACGACATCCCCTCCAACCGCGACACCACGTCCGAGAACTGGAGTAATGCGAGACTCAAATCCCTGTGTGATGAAAACCACCTTGGGCGCACACAAGTAATAATGTGTGGAAGATACGCTCTCGCGCTGGTATGACCTCATCGACCCCCACCCACCTTGAGACGCACGGTAATCTGACCAGGCAACCGCAGCGCCCATCGCAGGTGCGCCAAATGCTGCAGAATGATGACATGCCAGTCTGGGACGCTCCGGCTGACGAGGGTGAAGGCGCTCCTCGGCAGAGCTACAACTTCGCTCCCGGGTACCACGGCATCGTGTATCGCGCAGACGTGCCCGACTGGGGCGCCGGACCGCGCCGCGAGGCCAAGTCCAGCAAGGGAGCCAAGACTGCAACAGAGGACGCGCCCACAGAACCTGAGACCACGACGCAGGATGAGTCTGGTGAAACTGAGGCCATAGGCGATACTGAGAGCACGGAGACGCACTACAAGCTCCAGTCGATGAAGTGGGGCCTCATCCCATTCTGGACGAAGCGGAACCCGGACTATGGCTCGATGATGAAGACGATCAACTGCCGCGATGACTCCCTCGCGCAGGCTGGCGGGATGTGGGCCTCCATGAAGGGGCGGAAGAGGTGTATTGTCGTTGCACAGGGGTTCTACGAGTGGCTGAAGAGCGGCAAGGAGAAGATGCCGCACTTTGTGAAGCGCAAGGACGGGCGTCTGATGTGCTTCGCTGGGCTTTGGGACTGCGTTCAATATGAAGGTAGGAAATTATCCTTGTCTTCCGTGACCGTGGTGGAGGGGACCGAGACTCACTACAAGTAGAGGAGGTGGACTGACGAGAGTGCAGATGATGATCAGAAACACTACACTTACACCATTATCACGACGGATTCGAATAAGCAACTCAAGTTCCTCCATGACCGCATGCCAGTCATCCTGGATCCTTCTTCGGACAACATGAAGACGTGGCTCGATCCTCAACGTTTTGAATGGTCAAAGGGCCTCCAGGACTGTCTCAAGCCGTTCGACGGTGAGCTGGAATGCTACCCCGTGAGCAAGGACGTCGGGAAAGTCGGGAACAATTCTCCCACTTTCATCATCCCAATCGCAAGTAAGGAGAACAAGAACAACATTGCAAATTTCTTCGCCAATGCCAAGCCGAAGAAGGAGACATCAGCAGCCGATGTGGAGGTTAAGAAGAAGGAAGAAGGCAAAGAGGAGGAAATCGAGACAAAGACGGTAGATGAAGTCGCCAAGACTGCAGATGACGGCGGCATGGGAATCTCGCCCACCTCTGGAACGAAGAGGAAAGCAGACTCAGAACCAGAAGATGAGGGAGCACACCCGACTAAGAAGGGCCCTGTACCTGTCTCGCCAACAAAAGTCAAGACATCTCCCTCGCCATCACCGAGCAAAATGGCTTCGAAGAGCGCTAGGACAATCAGTTCGACGAGCAACGGCACCAAGAGCCCAGTCAAGGGGAAGTCGAGTGGGACGCAGAAAATAACAAAGTTCTTTGGGAACAGTGCTTGATGACTTGCTGAGTTTGCCTGTGTTGGCCAATGTTTAGTAATTACAGTTTTGCTTGGTGCCTGGTGCTTAGGGTTGATGGAAAACAGACCGCAATAAGAAGGAAGATGCACACAGCGTTGTGTGATGTAGCTTACGGATAGTCATGATTAAAATCCAAGTGCGACGTATCAGATAGCCTAAAAGAGTGCAGCGACCATGGCCTAGGAGAGTGTCTATAGAGATATCATCCCATAAAGAGGTATCTTGTGGATGTGCATCCCGTAGGAGAGTGTCCTGCAGGAGCAACTCGTAAACGAGGTTGTCCTCTGATAAGCAATCCTTTAGGAGGGTATCCTTTAGGAGGGTATCCTTTAGGAGGGTATCCTTTAGGAGGGTATCCTCAAGGAGGGTATCCTGTAAGAGGGTATCCTGTAAGAGGGTATCCTGTAAGAGGGTATCCTGTGAGAGGGTATCCTGTGAGAGGGTATCCTGTGAGAGGGTATCCTGTGAGAGGGTATCCTGTGAGAGGGTATCCTGTGAGAGGATATCTCATCAGTGGGCATCCCACAGAAGGGTACCCTCTTGGAAGCGACCTATCCTGCCCTTCCCTTTTTTCTGCCGTTTTCCAGCACGTAGCTCCTTGTTGTCAAGACCCTGGGCACTATCAAACCCTAACTGAATGTACCAACCAGGGTACCTATGGATCAGGCAGACATCATTTGAGTTTCCCACTTCAAAATCACTGTCTGCCAATTTTGGGCGTTTGCAACACATCACGCACCTGTTACCACCCCTTCCCTACTGATTTTGACCACGCTTCTTCAACATGGTCGGCCTGCTCGACCTCCCCCTTGAGCTTCGAGAGCCAATTCTACTCGATGTGGTCCTCGATACCATAGAGCAGCAGCCAGCACAGCCCCGTATCCCGTCTGAAGTCGATAATGGTGGCTACCGAAGTGTCGAAGTAGCTGACCATGACCCCATGTCGATGCCCGACCGCGTCTTCTGCAAATCTCTCAGTCGCCATGCGATGCAGTTGCTACACATCAATCAACAGATTCGTGATGAAGTCATTGCTATCGTGTTTCGAAGACTGGGTCAACGGATAGATGATGCGAGACTGGACGCCACTTTTGCCGTTGACCCTGCATTCCTGAGCTCAATGTGGGCGACCTGGCTCTCGGCACCATTTCCGACCTTCCATATAAACATTTTACACGCGCAAATCAGATTTTTCGAGGTCACGAACTCCATGCCTTCATTCCACACCATCACTCCTTGGAACAACATATTGAAGGATTGTGATGAGTGGGTAGATTCTCATGTTGCCGGCATTCTACTAAGCTTTATTGCAACTTCTGTGAGCACTCAGGCAGGCAGTGCTTCAGTTCATGAGCGCCAGAGAATCACAACCACTAAGAGAAGCCTTCCATCATACCGCAGGATCCAGAAGCTTGTTCTCGACATTCCTGTCGATCCAAATATACCGAACGCACGCGAGGGGCTGGTGCGCTGCCTGATGTGTCCAGGTGCTCCTTTACTGTCCGAGGGGGAATTCTTCTGCATGATTCCATCTGGAAAGCGCGCCGCCTTGGTCTTCGCCAAATCTCTGCATGAGAAGCTACTTGAAATCTTCAATAAAGTGGGTGGGCCGTTCTACGAAACTGCGATCCCCAGACTGATCTTCGAACGTGTCGGAACCATCGAATTGAGTGTCCGCGGGCGGCTATTCGGACATGTCAAATTGGGTCAAATCCTCGCCACGGTTCCCCACACTGAGGATTGGTTTAGCACCGAGTTGACCAGAACGGAGTTTTTCACATGGAAGAGAGCCGCTGAAGACAAGCGAAGGACAGCCGGGTTCGGAACGGTGAATCCGTCAGTCCAAGAACACCACCTGCAAGGGGCCGCAGGATTGATAAGTAGCATCCTGGCGGCAAGAGATGTGAGTCTGTTGGGTGAGGTAGCCGAAATCTCCGACGACGATGTGCAGCCTGCCGGCCAGCCAGCAAGTGGTGAGCAGGTGGCTTTCACGGGGAAGACTCTGCTGGTCCAAGGGGATGGCAGCAGAGTCCCTGGCGATGCTACCTTCTATTGCCCTTCAAACAAGTCCTGGTCCAACATGCACAACTACGACGACTTTCACTTCCCTGGCTTCGCTAGCGACTACCCGGGGGAACGGTCAAGAAAGGAAGAGCACGTGCTTTTCGAAGGCGAGGCCATAGTCTTCCCGAGATTTACTCCTGAAACTATCATTTCAGGCGACGCCATTTTCTTCGGCAGGGAGGAGAGCATCGCAGAACAGCCACCTGCCCTGTCTGAAGTGGTTCTCTGTGAGATGGGGGATCACCATGACGCTTCTGGCATATGATTCCCGTACATCACTGTCGATAACTTTGATTTGAAAGCGTACACAGCACGAAGAAGACTGTCAAGGATGTGGAATCAGGACGGAGAGTGGGAAACAAGTGACTAGGCACAGCAGTTTACTGTGCCGTTTTCTGGTCCACACGAACATCACTTTTTGGAACAGGGAATGCCCTTCCACGTTTGGGAGTGCAAAAGGGCTGCGCATTAGAGAAGTAATGTTGTGGTAAAGGGAAGAACTGCGCATGCTCAACGGACGAAGACGAAAATCTTGCTGCAGTTTGGCATGTGCCGTCGCACATCGCCAAGCGCGAAATGGTGCAGGAGCAAAATACTCACAACACTAATGACTCCTTCTCACCTTCCATAGCAAGACTAAATATTGTATGAAAAGTTCGTCATCAACATGCTCCGCGATTAATGCCAGTGACTCGTGAAATGAATTGTCAACTGCATGCTTCGTTTCAATGGGACGGAAACGGTAGGCAGGCACTCTGCTTGGGTGTCCGGGCACGGTATTTCTTGTCCAACCTCCTATGGAACAACCTCCTATGGAACAACCTCCTATGGGGTAACCTCCTATGGGGTAACCTCCTATAGAGCAACCTCTGATGAGACACCGTGCTACAGAACACCATCGTACAGGACTTCCTCCTGCAAGACTTCCTCCTACAGGACAGCCTCCTACATGAACACCTCTTATTGGATTACCTCCTACCTAAGTATCTAGATTGGAAGCAATCAAGCCATGGAGACATCATGACGTATTTAAAAAGGACAGGCATGGAAGCAAAGTAAAATGTGAATGGTGTTATTTCTATGCAGGGTATCTTCTATAAAGTATACAACGACGACACGGTACCCGCGTAGGTACACATACGCACGTACGATCTAAGCCGACGACTCCTCCCGCTTGTCCTGCTCCTCGGACTCAGCCTCCGCAGCATGATCCCACAAGAAGGAGTCCCAGGCACCCAGGTCCGGCTTCGGCGGGACAGGTGCCTTGGCAACTGGCTTCTGGGTTTCCTGGTGCGACGGCGCCTGCGGCGCCTGGGCAGACGTGGTCTGCGGCTCTTCTGTAGCCCTGCCGGGGGCCTGGGCCTGGTCCTCTGTGGGTTTCTCTTCGCCCCTTGAGGGCACATCTCTAGGGGGCAGCCACTCGTCGCCTTCCTCGCCGATCCCCAGGGCATCTTCATAGTAAAGGGACATTTGATCCTCTTCCGCTCGGCTTTGATGCCGCACGATCTCATCAAACACATCCTCGTCCGTTTGTTGCTGCCCGGATTCCTCCTCCTCCATCGCGGCCTTGTTCTCTTCCACCTTGCGCTCCATCAGCCTGATCGCCCTGTCCTTGTCGCTGATATATGAGAATGCGCGCATGGTCCAGTCGTCGCTGGTGAAGCCCGCGCCTTCCAGGCGGCGCATGGCCTCCACGGCGTGTTTCGTGTACCCCATCTTGGCATACCCTGCAGCGAGCGTATTCCACGTCACGATGTTGGGTTTGACACCATGGACCTGCATGAGCTTCAGAACGTGTTCGGCCTCCCCTGTCATGCGATTTGAAATGTAAGCCTTGAGGAGGATGCTCCACGTATGGATGCTAGGGCGAGGGTGACGGATGGGAGACCTTGCATCTCCATATTGATCGCTGCTATTTGACATGGGTAGGCCAACTGTGGATTTGTTTCTTTCCGCTGCTTCATCTTCTGCTCCCGGTTCAACGTTAGCGGCGGCGGTGTTGTCTGATCCAGGTCTGGAGTTGGAGTCAACGTTGGCATCTTCAATATTTGTAGCCGACTTTGATCCAGGGTCACTGGTCTGCGATTCAGCCGTCTGACGCGACGAGGGCTCTGTGACAGCCGTGGCGGGCTGAATATCGGCCATCATGTCTCTAATTATGCTAAGCATGATTCGCAGCGTGCCTTTCCATTTCATCAGAGACCTCAGAACGATGTCGTGGACAATTGAGCCTTGCTCCTGGACAATACTTCGCGCCGCGGGGTCCCCTTCTCTCAACAGTTTCTTGAAGTTGTCATAGAAGAGAACGACGTCGTTAGGCCGCGGGAGATGCCGAATAAAACCCATAATCATGAGACTCAGTGTCGAAGAGGTAGGTTGGATGAGCTCCTGGGGGTGTAGCTGTTGGATGTCTTGGAAAGCCCCTCGCATCCTACTTGGTATGAAACCCTGTTTTTCCATGAAAGTACGCACATCACTGAATTCCGCTGTTATGAATGCTCTCAGGGGCTCCGGCCTGAAGAAACGAGCGAAAATGGCGTTCATCGGACCCCAGACGGCACACCGCGCCCTGCGTACGCCTCCTCGGCGGAGAGGTTCCTTCAGGCAAGCCAGGAATACTGCGTGTATCAAATCATTCCACACCACTGCATCTTGAATGCCTGCAGCGCGAGCGTTGGATGCAAATTGCAGCATTGTCATAAAGTCCCCACACGACTTGAAACCATTCATCATGACTGAGTAGGTGAAATGATCTGGCTGGACACCGTGCTGTTTCATGACCTCAAAGACCTCTATAGCCGTATGTAAATCCTTCTTCACGCAGAGGCTGTGGATGATGGTAGTATAGGTGATGACATTTGGTATCAAGCGCAAGTCAAGGAGAGCTTGAAAGATCTCAGCAGGTGTCGGCAAGTTCTCGTCAAACGCCAATAAATCAACATCTTTGAAGCTCAGTAGCGAGGTGCAAAGACTGGTGCCAACTGGCGTGTTGATATCTGGCGACCCGGTGCCGAACAGATCTTGCGCGATATCGAGTGACAGCTCTTTTGTCACAGGCATCTTCGCGAAGCGACTTGCGAACTGCAGCAAAGTGTACTTGTGCAATGGAACCTTATGGGCGACAAGTTGGTGAAACCAATCTTCGAGCTGAGTCGGTCGAATGGCGTCCAGTATAGAGTAGATGGCGTTCTGCGTCAGGCGGACGTAATCTTTCCCTCCGTATTGGGCAGTTTCAATGACCATATCAGCCAACATCTGGGCACAGTCCTGCTTCGTGACTGGCTGCATCTGACGGAGATGGTAGGCCAGAAATCCAAGGCTATCCTCAATCATGTAGAATGGCAGGCGAGAGACGGATAATAGTGCCTTTAGCACCAAAGCGCCCTTTGCAGGAGCATGTCGAAGAGTAGTGTACAAGAGGATTCTGTTCCTGGTCTTCTGTTTGTGGTCCGGAGATGAGTAACTCAGGAAATTCGTCATGGCTTCGGCGCTGTCGAGCGTGAGGACGCCATGGTGCATTCGTAGTTCGACGGGGGAGGGGCTTTTGCTTTCAGGGTTTGATATTTCTTTCAGAAGTCTTTTCCAAGAGATGAAATCAGCAGACGCTTGCGCGAATTTTGCCCCTTCCCTCCTGGTCACAGACTTCAGAATTCCCCGCTGGGCTTGGTCCCTTCGACTCAGAAGTAAAGGAGGATGTCGCCTTTTTGAACTAGCGTCACCATCTTGCGCATGTGGAGGCTCGTCCCGTTTCCTAGGCTCTTGATGCTCGACTTGTTGAGCGCTATCGAGTGCTTCATCAAAAGCAACGGCATCCAAGTCCTCTTCCAATGACTGCGCCGGTCTATGCGAGGGCCGCGTTTCGAGGGCAGAATGTGACTTCGACGGGGGAGACTTGCGACAGCCTCGAGGGCTTGTTCGAATATTTCTGAGCCTGACCGAAGCTGGGATTGCAATTTCGAGAATTCGATAGGTTTTCTGGGTACCCGAGAGCTCGTGGACGTTGGCAGGGGCCCAGTCGCCGTCGGTAGCCCAAAATCGCTCGGCCTCATGGTAGTCCTGACCGAGGTTGTCATTGTGGCTGTCGCGCTTCGAGCCATCGTTGCTGAGGCTGCCTCTGTCAACTGGAATGGCCGAAGTGTGGTTCATTCGCCAGGGTAGCCGGGCCCATGGCTGGGGCCATCGCCGTGGGTGTGCAGGAGTCCGCCATGGTTGCCCGAGACGCAGGATGCAGGAGCGGCAGACGTACTGCATACTCCTCGGCTGGTCTCTGTCGTTGAACACCGTCTCCTCAACGGCAGTATCCCTTTCATATCGTTGCCGTTGTTCGCAGCATTGTTTTGGCGCAGGGTGGGTCCGTACGCGGTGAGGCTTTCGCGGAGGGTTGGTGGCAGTGAAAGATGCTGGAAGCCGAACTACAAAATGAATGCGACGTCGCAAAGCTCCAGACTTTTTTTCCTTGGTTTCGTCGTCCTGGGCGCTAGCTTGGACGCACGGACCACCACCATCCGGGAATGAGCATACACCCGCAGTACTAAAATAGTGCTAGTAGCACAGGAATCTCGTAATAACTTGAATTTATTAACTTTCTTAGTTTTAGTCTTATAGACTTTTAAGTACTATATGAAGAAAGAGGGTATTCATACTATTTTAAGTATTTTAATTATAAAAGAATTTATATTTAAATTATTATTTTAATATTTAAAAAACATTATTTTAAATACCTTTTATTTAAAAAGAATTATTATATATTTATTTATTAAATAATAAATATATTAAGTTTAATAATAAGTTTAATAATTTTTATTATATACTTTTTAAATTATAACGTTTATATAAAATTATTTTATTTTTTTTATTTATTATATAATAAGAAAATAAGCTAGATAATTTATTACTAATATATATAATAAAGTATTTATTATATAAGTTTTAGTTTAATATTAAAAAATCCTTTCTTATTAAAAGCTATATTAGCTAAGCTTAATTAATTACTACGTTAAGCGTTAGAGAAGCTTTAGTTCTCAGCAGCGGCTGCATGCTGCCCGCTAAAGCGAGCACCATGAGGCTTCGTCTTGTCAATGAGGCTCCGAATCTCCGACTTCTCCTCCTCCGTAAGCTCAATGTCCCTGGATGCCCAGTTCTCTTCGAGGCGGTGAACTTTGGTCGTTCCAGGGATAGAGATGAAACCCTGGGCAGCGACCCAAGCAAGGGCAACCTGGGCCAGAGTGGCTCCCTTGTTGGCGGCCACCTTCCGGAACTCGTCAACAACTGCGAGGTTCTTGTAGAAGTTGTCACCCTGGAACTTAGGGGCTGCGTGTTGGCGAATAATCAGCGAATTTCAGACGTACGACACCCATCTCAGGAGACCGTGAACTGAGTTCCAACTTACAGGTGCGACGGAAATCGTCCGGGGCGAAATCATCTGGGGTCTTGTATTGGAAGTCATCGACGAGCACGCCGTGACCTAGGGGGCTGAAGGCCACAAAGGCTACACCGAGCTCTCTGCAGGCGTCAATAACACCGCTGGTCTCGTGAAGCGTCTCAAACGCAGAGTACTCGGACTGGACGGCGTCGATCTTGGTGACTATGAAGCACCATCCGTCAGCAGTGTGGTTCAAGGCATGCGGTGTGTATTGTCACTGGGGAATATCGTCTTACTTGTATTCGCCTTTCGGAGCGTAGCCGCAGAGGGCTCGGAGAGGCCAATGTACTTGGTCTTGCCGGATTTGCGGAGGCCATCAAGGGCAGTGATTGACTCCTCAAGGGGGGTGTCTAGTTAGAGGTTAGTAGTATATCCCTGGCGGACGAAAGAGGGGCGGCCGGCTTGTTTAACCTACCAGGGTCAATACGGTGCAGGTAGTACAGATCAGGTGTGAATCCGAGCCTCTCGATGGTGCCTTCGATGTACTCATTGATATGCTCCGCCGAGTTGGTGATGCGTCCGCCGCCACCATTAAAGACATCGAATCCACACTTGGAGGCAACTTTTACGACGTGTTAGTGATGCTGATCCTGCCTAAAATGGAGCAAATGCTTTCTGTGACTCACGGAAAACCTTGTCGCGAACGTTGTGCTTCCTGATGAAGTCGCCGAGAAGCTTCTCGTTGATTCCGGCGGCGTAGACAACCTGTGTGGGTAGATGGATTAGTTTTCAGCAGTCCCTTCGTAGGAATATTGGAACACGAAGGTTGGAGGCTTACAGCAGTGTCCCAGAAGGTGCATCCAAGCTCGATCGCCTTCAGGAGGACAGGTTCCGCCTCTTTGGGCGTTAAGTTGGTGCCCATGACGAAGCTGAGACCCATGGCCCCGAAGCCGGGGACGGGGACCTCAATGTCGGCGAAGGGGAGCGTCTTGACCATCTTGGTGCTGTATCCGTAGGAGAAGGATGGAGTGGTGGGAATTGTGCGAGCTCTGGTGATTGTGCGGATGATTTTGCTGGTAGTAGCTATACTGCGATTGGCCAAGAACATCTTAGATTGATTTTTCGAGGTTGAGACTGGAGGGGAGTGGTTTAAATGGGCTAAATACCGCGGATCACTGGCTCACCAGTTGTCACCAAGCGATTGGAGTTTGACATCACATTTGCGAGATGCTGGCGCATTGCATTGATGGATTAATAATTCGATACTGCCTTGCAAGCCCACTGCAAGCGAAAACGCCGGCTTATCACCGCCCTAAGTCCATGCGTGCTGTGGGTTTCAGAGCCAAGACGCTTCTTCCACGAGTCTGTGCCAGAAAGCATCGGCCCATGTCAGGTTCAGTCTGGCAAGTCTCCCCGAGATTCCTCAGCAGAAACACCGATGATAAGGACCGGGTGAGGACGGGAAGCAAAGTGGGCACGGCTGCTGGCGCCCTCTGCGAGCGGGACATGGACCATTCGGAAGGAGGGAGCTCAGGGCGGCACGTTTCCCTGAATCTCTCTTCTATCCTCTCGATCAAATTCTTCGGAATAACCCAACATCCCACAATCAAATTTGGAGGCATGACCACTCCTTGCTCTTCGAAACTGTCAAGAAACCCAAATCTAAGTCTCGGACACGCCGCAAGCATCTACCAGGTCGATGGTGCATGGTTTGTAATGGATGCCGAACCTGGGAGCGGTCCGAAAATCCAGCGCCAACAAGGGAGTTACTCCCCCTAAGTCCAGACAGCCCACAAAGCGGACCGATAACTCCCTGGAGGGGCCATGGGCGGGGCTTGAAGCGTGCCATTTGTCGTATTCGTGACTAGATTATCCGCCGGACAGGTAGTCACGCGGTTCGCGGGTGGTATCACGCTTGCCAGCAACATCTTACAATGAAAAAACTCGTCTGGTCCATCCGTCAGTCTTCACGCCCTGGATGACAATGATCCTTGCGAGTGACCGCACAGGCCTTGGCACAGTCAATGACACAGGCCTTGCTTGGTAGCCTTCGGCGTGGGAATGAGGAGCCGGTGGTCACAGTGGCATGGAACGCCCGTAGTTTAATGCTAACGAGAATTTTCATTCGTCTACGCCATCTTTCTACCATCGCAAAGTCAGGATTATTCTTCATTGAATGGATAACTTGGTCAAGAGGGCAACAATATTTCAGAATGGTTTACCATAACCCTACTTCTGTGATTCACAAGAAGGCAGCCAACTCCATTCTAAACAGTAGCGTTTCGAAGAACCTAGGCGGCGGTATTTTGGATACGTAGGAAAAGGTAAATCATTTTGTAAGGCTCAAGTTGAGAAATTTAGGCATTTGATCTGTATTTTTGACCGTGTGGAGAGCTGGAGCCGTCTTGCCAACCCATTTCTCGGACGCCGCAAGGGGGACTAAGGTGTCCAGGACGACTGACCCGCTACTGAATGTACACGTCTTCCTGGATATCTAAATACTTGGTGGATAGATCGTCCGAAGGGCTAATGGAGAACATATCATAGATCAGAAGGCTACCACCCTACGGGGAGAGGTTTGCAGTACCAGCGCACTTTCACACTGCCCCGGCGAACAGCGTCTGAAAGCTGCCTTCCAGATGAGGACCCTGTCGGACGAGAACTACTACACCAGCCGGGACTTTTAGGGACTCACCAAGTTGTAGAGCATCCACCGTCGGCCGTGGTGACTGTCTGCATCAACCAAAAGACTTGAAACGGCATTTCCGTTCCCGACTTGGCGGCAACAACCATAGTGTTGGGGAAGTGCTGTGGTCTAGTTTGCTCGTGTGCTACGGAATAATCTATTGACGTGGGTAAACAATCATCCATTCCACTCGATTGAATCGTCGCCGGACATTATTGCACCCTGGGCTGTGAGGATGGCCTCTGGGCCTGTAGACACCGCTCTGAGGACGAGTCGGAGACTGCTTGAGACCGAGCATGGTGATGAGTGGGACGTGAGGGTGGGACAGGGTACATGGATCTCATTATTTTTCTTCTGTGGGACCTTACGTTATCTGGTCTGACCTTAATTTTTAATGTGGTATCGTGCATGGGCCGGTCCGAAAATCTTTGGGCGTTACGTTCGAGCCTATCATTGCCCCGCTTAGGCTCTATGTACAGCAGTGACAGTGAAATTGCAGCTCTACCGACCTCTCTGTGTAAGAAATCTATAATTTCAGGACCCTTACTAAAAGAATTAAAAATAGCGCTAAACCTAATTAGATAATAAAGTAGGTACTAAGGTTTACCCTTTTTAAGGTTATAGTTAAAAGTATTTTTAAATCTATTAAATTTAAAAAGATTAAGAAAGTATTTAAAGTTTATAGACTTTATATATTATTTTAGTTCTTTTATTAAACTAGAATCTATAATAAAAGAAAATATAATTAAAAAAGCTATAATAATTTAATAAGTTTATATTTTAATAATATTAAAACTTCTTAGAATTTTTAGTAAGTAAAGTAATACAAATTTATAAAAAGTTAACTATTTTATAACTTACTTCTTTTTAAGTAAAATTAAGCTTAAAGAGGTAAGAATAATATAAGACTTAGTACTCTACTAATGAGGTTTACAATTAGTGTTTATTATAGAATCGTAATAAAGACGACGTAGTCCTTGAAAATCGCGGCGGGTGACCACTATGTTTGCTCAATCATGAGTGCGGTCTAAAGTTTAAAACTCCAAGGACATCCTTGAGTGTGGGCCTGGCCAAGTATTTCCCGATACCTTGGCCATCATAGTCCTCACGACACGGAACAGATGCGGGACGGAAAGCCTCGGAGACAAGAACATCATCGCTAACGCCGGCGCTTTTCTAAGTTAACGCCACGAATGCGTACCACTTCCTCTTTAACCCCGACCAACAATTACGCGTCTCTAGTGACTGAGGTTGTCTGGGAGATAGATTGGCACAACTACAGGAAACTTTTGCTTATCCAACAAGCGGTCTTAGGCCACTGACGTGTCCATCTTCGGACCTTATATAAACGCGGTGACCACGTCAAAGTTATCGTAAAGAGCCATGGTAACAAAATAGCCGCTTTTTTTGTCCAGTGAACCTAGTCAAAATGAAGAATTCTACCATTTTGTTTCTCAGTCTTATCCTAGGAATAGCGCGTGCGATTAACATGACAGACTACACCCCAGCCTGCGGTGTTGACCGAGAGTTCAAAGAGTGGTACAGAGAGTGCGGCCAATGCCAATAGACATCGCTATCATGACTTACATTTGCCTTGTACAGATTACTCGGAGACTTTGAGGATCCGATCACATCCGACAGTATCACCGATTTATTTGCGCCCGGCAGCACCTTGATCCTCGGGGGATCGAACTTCACGGGCGGAGAGGCCGTCCTAGCCGCCCGCGGAGCCATCCTGCCCGCTGACGGATCCATCCAATGGAATGTGGGTACTTTCATGTTCGCTTCACGCCCACAGAGAGCCACAGATCCTGTCAGCTAACGTCGAACTAACAGCACTTTCCCAACATTACAGTTGTTGCTTCAGAGACGCCGACGAATAAGTCGTTTGAGGTCACTGGGGTCTTGCAGATAACTCTTCCCGCCAACGCAAGCTGCTCCACAACGTAGTAAGTCACCTGAAGATTCCGCTGATACGTCCATGGCAAAGACAGTGGTGCTGATGGTGCATTTCCAACAAGCTACCAAACGCTCTTCACCGTCGAAAAGCACTTGGCCACTGGCAGAGCAAACCTCGCTGCACAAGGCGGCGGCATTATCATCTATGACGGATTTTCCGTTAACTCCACGGACGACCAGTGTATCAAATAGATTGGGTACCTGCCAGGCAGACTTTTGTTTTGGCCAACCGGCCGACAAACTGTTGACCGCTTGACCCGGGTGGTGGCTCATTGACAACTCTCAAGTCCTTGCCGCTTTTCTGGATCACATAAAGAGCCAAGTTGCGGGCTGCTACAGACCTGCCGTCTACGAAAATGTGTTTATAGTCTCCTATCTAGATGTAAATTAAGCAGGCTCCTCAGTTTCGTAAGCGGGCGGTTGCGTTTCCAATCCCCCATACATATAAAATGTACGTGGTGCCTTCAGTGGTGAGCGCTCAAGACCCAGCGCTCAACAAAAAGAAAACAAAAAAAAAACAATTACAATAAAATGGTGATACAGTACGCCTGTCTATGGGCACGTGGTCTCAGCCTTGTGCCGCACAGACGAGGCTATTCAGCCAGTGATCATGAACATTCGGGCGGTTGGTCGCTCGTTATTACACCATGCGTCTCCGACTGTGGGACTAAAGCGCGCAGACCAGTAAAGCAGCACTATTGGATCGACTTCTGGATCTGTCAATCGAACGAGTCCATCGATATTCCCTTCTGCTAAAGGATGCATTCTGCTGTGGCGGACTGATCTGCTTATTAGGCAGATACTTGGATTTATACTATTCGCTCAGGATTGCCACCTACACCATTGCACAACTAAGGACAATGTAACACTGAGGAAGAGTTGCAGAATGGATAGGGCTGGTAACAACCCGTGATACAGTTATGCCTATCTGATCACTCCGGCTTCCACCTAGACTAACAGCTCTTGTCCCCGGCGGCTAGTCCACCAAACTAATGTCCCGAGCGATTAAGTCCGCTGCCTTCTCACCTATAGCTCTTGGGTAACTTATGTGATGTAACGTTTCGGGAATTTTAGACATTCTCCTTATCTGTGGGCCTCTGTGCATGCATCACTTGCTCACCTAACATGCTGAGCTGCTATCGTCTGGGGAACCGTTGAAGCTTGGCTCCCAGACAGATCGAGAACCTGACATGGAGTAATTTTCAAATTGCCTAAGGGTCTTTGTCTCGACTAAGATAGCATGATCGATCACTTCACAACTATTCTGGGGCCCGGGTCCGTTATACCTCAGGTGCCCATATTTGAGGTAAATCTGACCACTTGCACAGAGTTCAATTATGCTTTCCTAATAGACTGGGAAAGCACCCAACTGTGTGGGGAAGGACAGGTGCTTGGCGACAGGCCTCATGGCCTTGAGACATGCACATAATTATGCCCTGTCGGACAATGTTCGTTTCATAGGAGACTTTCTCAAAGGGCAACTCCCTGTGGAATACTCTGACTTCCTATGTGGTAATAATTTGCTTGAAGTCCTAGGGGCATCCGGCTTCCAGATGTCACGCTCCGAAGCTTGCGTTTCCGCTCGAGAATCCAGGATCTCATTGCACGATACGTACACACAACTCTAGTCTGGCATTCGAACACTCTTCCCTCATATACCATCAAAACTTTCCTGAACAAAATTAAAACCACGTTGTTGAAGCTTATAATCCCTGTCACCCAGTTTCATTGTTGCTGTAAACATGTGCTCTGCCCCCGGTATCACAATGAGCTCCGCCCGGACTCCAACATTGCGAAGCTTGTTGAGAAGGCCTTGCTGAGCTTCCAAGGGGACCAAGTTTTCAGCTGTCCCCTGTGCGATGCATGTCGCTGGAATGTCCTCCGTCACGTTGAGATACGGACCAATTGGCGTGAAATCATCATTGTCCACCCCTTTTGGATAGCACACATCCAACTTCGAGCAGCAACTTCCCTTCTGCCATTAGAGAGTACATGAAAGCCGACCTGGTGGTGAGCCAGGGCTACTTGATGGTTTTGAGAGGGTACCACTCGCCATCAAGCCGCACGTCTCCTTCGACCGGGATGGGATCCTCCTTGTATACATGCTGTATGATGTCTGAGCCCAATTCCGGTAGCTTCGTCATCCTCTCCACGTGCATGAACCACTTGGGGTGACCACACATGATGGTACGACAACCGTTTGTGCTCTTAATCCTTATACATGCCGAAGGCGTACGGTCCCTTCACACCGTGGTAAACGCTCAAAGACCCAGCGTTGAAAAAGAAATTACAATGCCAATAACAGTGTAGAAGTCTGGGCACGTGGCCTCAGCCTCGTGCCGCACAGAAAAAGCTAGGAAGCATCGCTCCCGACGGAGAAAGACGTCAACGCGCAATTCTTGGTCGTTGATGATTTTGAAGGTTGGACACAGCGAAAGCGTAGGCTCTTTTAAAGCCATGGTTTAGATGCCAAAGTAAGAACCAAAGCTCAGCGGAGGTTACGAATATACTGAAATGGATTTTGTATGATAATTCAAGGCCAGTGTCATGGAATCCAGGATCCGTGTTTTCTCGTATCCATTGAGACTGATCGCTGTGCGTAGGGGGATGATAAGTATAGTGAACTGGGACTAAAAATTTGAGGAACAACGTCGGATCTAGAGTCAGTCTAGAAGCCTGGATACGGGAAGTGATAACTTCAAATCGCATAAGAACACTGCATTTATGACTTCATGGGCCTAATTGACCAAAAGTCCGCAACCTGAGGCCAAAGCCTAACGTGACTCCTAAAAGCAACTCACAAACATAAACCGCGCGATCAAGTAATAGTACCGCAATTGGAAGAATGATTTCATGTTCGATCCCCAGTGCTTGGTCTCTTGAAAGCAAGCCCGCCCCACCACCTAGAAGGCCATGCCTCGCACCATACCCAAGCTTGGAACCATTCCCTCTTGTACCCGTGAAGTTTGTGGCACCCAGGTCCATCATCAATGCATTCGAATGACAGCCCAATCATCATCCTTTTTTGAGATACGATTGAACGCATTATGCAATAGAACCCCCCTGCTCAGTTGACCACCAAATAGACGTTCGTTTTGGGTCTGTCAAGTGCCATAAGGCCGTGATGGACAATGACGACCAACGCACTAAACGTGATAGGTGGCGCTGGCGATGTCAGAATGGGAAGATCACGTCTGCTTTCTCTTTGAGGGACAATGTCTACCGGGGGTCACAGTGGAGTGCGTGAAAGATTGCGACGGCTGTTTGGAGGCTCAGCGACATGATCCTGCCGAAACCGGAATGTCGATGGTCCTGGACGTGCCTGGGAAAACGATGCGTTTCCTTTCCTTTTTGCCCAAGAAATTCTGCTAGCTCGAAGATCAAAGTCCGAGCCCCAGGGAACCACGTTCAAAAGGGAATATTTCAGCAGTATCTTTTTGTGACTCGCAAAGACTACTTCGTTTATGATAACAGACGACTACAAAAGATCCCTGTTGGCGGATTCAGTACCCTTGTAAGTGACGAGGGGTTATGTTTGTGAGAAAAAGACGACTGCGGACTGGGGCAAAGAGTCGCTCCAATGCATTCGTTGAAGTACCCAGGCGTAAGCCGTTCCCCCACGGAGGAATGAAGACGCTGAGATTCCGCGGCACAAACAACATTTCCGTGCATTTTTCAGGGCGTTTACTGTGTGATACTGCATTTACTGCGGTCTAGAGACACCGACAGGGTTCATGTTCACTAGATACCAACAGGAAGACCACGTCTGTAAATCAAAAGGGGTCCCCACAGTGGTCTGATACTGTGCACATTTGTCGAACGACCAGTAAAAACTTTGATAGGTCAGCAACGAATAAGCTACCTGGGTCTCGGCTCAAGTCCCCCGCTATGGATCAAATGAATCGACTCGGCAATAATGATAGGCGATGGATATCATTTGCCTTGCCGTTTCTGGTACATCCTTCGACACCCTGCATGAACATGGGCAAGACAACTGACGAACGTGCATGTATGTGGTTTAGCGTGCTCAAAATCCGAATACTGGGGACCCGAACACGAATACGACCCACATGTATCTGGCCAGCATCGATGCCCGTCCGTACTTCCTATAACTCCCCCAACTTGCCTACATATCGGTCTTTTGCTCCTCAGTTCTTCTAGGAGGACAGCCAATGTGGCCGAATCAGTTGAGATCATTTGGTCATCAAACATGGGCTCCAAAATTCTCGCCCTCGAGTTGCCGCGAACAATATCGCTGAGCGCGATTCCGTGGCTTGCTCTATATGGCCTGCTGCTAGCCATTGCGATCAATGTCCTGCGCCAACAACTGCCTCGAAATAAATCGGAACCTCCACTTATTTTTCACTGGATTCCTTTTGTTGGTAACGCCGTGGCATACGGAACAGATCCCTGCAAATTTTACAAAGAGTGTCGGAAACAGGTGCGTTGCATTCTCTATTGTGTATTGTGGGTCATTCGATGCTGACCTGTGCATCACGATGTGCAGCATGGCGACATCTTCACTTTCATCCTTTTCGGGAAGAATATGACCGTATATCTCGGCCTGGAAGGCAACGAGTTCATCCTCAACGGCAAGCTCGAGAATCTCAACGCCGAGGAGGTCTATTCTCCGCTCACCACCCCTGTCTTCGGCCGCGACATCATCTACGACTGCCCAAATGCGAAACTCATGGAGCAGAAGAAATTCGTCAAATTCGGCCTTACACAACACGCATTGGAGACCTACTGTCCGCTGATCGAAAATGAGGTCCTGGGATATATCAAAGGCTCTGCTGCTTTCAAAGGTCGCTCGGGAACTTTTGACGTCCCGTCCGTGATGGCCCAAATCACGATCTTCACTGCCAGCCGAACCCTCCAAGGAGCAGATGTGCGCAAGATGTTGACAGGAAAGTTTGCAGAGCTCTACGATGAGCTGGACCTTGGCTTCAGGCCCATCAATTTCATCTTGCCATGGGCGCCGCTACCCAACAACAAACGACGAGATGTTGCACGCGCCAAAATAGAGTCTGTCTACATGAATATCATCAAGGAGCGCAGAATTTCTGGGCAGAGGGCCGAGGAAAAGGAACCCGACATGATCTGGCACCTGATGGACTGCACCTACAAGAATGGCCAGCCAATTCCCGATGACGAGATTGCAGGCATGATGATCACACTCCTGATGGCGGGCCAGCACTCGTCCTCGTCCAGCAGCTCCTGGATCATGCTCCGCCTGGCCTCGCGGCCGGACATCGTCGAAGAGCTCTACCAGGAACAGGTGCGGAACCTTGGCTACGACGGAACCCAGCCATTTCAGTACTCCGATATCGACAAGCTCCCCCTATTGCAGAACGTCATCAAGGAGACGCTCCGTGTTCACAGCTCTATTCACTCCATTATGCGGAAGGTCATGAAGCCATTGGCAATCCCAAATACGGACTATGTTCTCACCCCAGATCACGTCATGGTTGCATCGCCTATTGTGACGCATCTGAGCGAGGAGTTCTTCCCAAAGGCTGGCGTCTGGGATCCTCACCGTTGGGATAACCGGGTCGAGGTTGAGGCAGACGAGGGAACGGTAGACTACGGGTACGGAGAGGTCAGCAAGGGAGTCAAGAGCCCGTACCTGCCCTTTGGTGTTGGTCGTCACCGATGCATAGGCGAGAAATTCGCCTACGTCAACCTCTGTACGATCATTGGCACCTTCGTCAGGAACTTCAAGCTCAACACTCTTGACGGCAAATCGCACGTTCCAAAGACGGACTACGCATCCCTTTTCTCCAGGCCGGAGGCTCCCGCTTTGATTAGCTGGGAGCGCCGGTTCCCCGAGTCCTTGTAGCGCTGGGGCGCTGGATGGGCGTCGAGGCATGCATGATGACAGTTTTGCAATGAGATTACGGAAGCCAAGATAGATAATAATCCTGATGGATAGACTTCAGTATTAGATAGGAGAACGGAGATTCGCAGGGCAAAAAACGGAGGGTACAAGGCAACTAAAATAAGTTTATAATTAAATTACTAACTTAATTTTAATAAATATTATAGTAATTTAAAAATATTAAATATCTTTAAAATTTCTATTTTATTCTTATATAAAATTCAACTTTATAATAATTATATTTATATTTATATTTAATAAATAGTAGTATATTTAAAAATTTTAAAAGAATTTCTATATTATAGTTTTAATTCTAACTTTAAATTAGAATCTTTTCTAAGAAAAAAACTTTTTACTATAATATACTATAAAAAGTAAAGTAATTATAAATATTCTTTTTATAATTATAACTTTAGTAAAACCTAAGTTATAACCTTATAAAGTAAGTATTATTTAGTAAATAAAAACCTAAATAAAAATATAAATACAATTTTAAATAACACTAAGTTTTATATATTTAAATAGTTAAAAAAAGAAGAAATATAAAATTAGAAATAATTAAATATATATCTTAATGAATACTTTAAAAAATTAAAAAAAGGGGGGATTTTGCCCTGTACCCTCCGTTTTTTGCCCTGCGAATCTCCGTTCTCTTAGATAGAGCGACATTGAGCTCTAGTTACCCAAATAATATTTGTAAGCATGTTTCAATGGCAGTATTGACAAGTGTAACATCACTATAGATAGAAATATCTGTCATCAACCGAAACCTTTCTCCTTTCTTTCATCGCTGACAATACCTCCGCCTCCATTTGGTCCACATTCACGCCCTGTTGCTTCAGAGCCTCTGCTACCTCATGAGTTCTCCTATTCCTCTGGCTCTCCCAGAAATACCACGCTGTAATTACGCATGCTGTTAGGGGAACCACTATGGCCCAGTAGAGCCAGAATCTTGGTGAGACAGCTGCCGAAAAGCTTGACGAATCGTGAAAATCGAAGAAAGTGGTAGACATGATAGACTACATAAGCAGTGATCAGTGCTGATACCCATATCTGTCTGCGTATCACGACGAACCGCTGCACTTTACTCACTGCCACGTAAGCTCCAGGGAGAAATATCGCTCCGAGTAATGATAAAGCCTTCATCGTGGTTGAATCGCTCTTGGTGGCGTATGCGAGTGCTCGCTGTTCACCAGCAAGCTTCACAGCGAGTCGATTCTCCTGCCTGGCGATGAGATTATCCAGCTATGAATGAATATCAGCTAATCTAGGGCCTGATATATGATCGCATTTGACTCACTGCATCTTGCTGCATGCTAAGCCGCATCAGCGTCGTCTCCGCATATGTATTCTGGGTCTCAAAGCGCTTTTCGAGGAGATCAACGCGAGAGGCGAATTTTCTTCTCGTGTCAGCCAAACTCTCGGGATTCGATGAAGTCGCCTGAATTGCTGAGTCCGCCCTTCCCAAACAGGCACGGAACGACTGGAGAATGCGGATATAGTCTTTTGGAGGTTTCCAGAGCGCCTGAGCATGACATTCAACCATTTCCCGGCGGAGTAGCTCAGTATGCAGTTCAGCCATATGGTTTCCATCCTCGGCTGGGTTTTGGAGCTTTTGTTCGAGCTGGCGTTCTATGATCCGCACCCGAGCCCTGACGTCTCTCTGCTTCATCTCGGTATGTGACATGCATTCGATCTCGAAAATAATGAGTGGTAGTAGCAGCGGATGATAAGAACCATCAGCACAGCTCTTGAGCACACTTAGCACGTCAGTCATATTGGAGAGCTCGGTTCCTTTATAAAAGCCCGCTGTGATGTTTTCTTCAATGTCATGGCTGAGGAACAGCTCCCAACCGCGGGTGGTACCCTGTTTCTTGACGTCCGCCTTTCTGAATATCATTTCTGAGGATTGTTAGCCTGCATGCTTTCAACTCCATATGTATGGTTCGGGACTCACCCAGGCGTTTCTTTCCATGTGTTTCGTTAAGGTGCCACCAGAACAGGGGCCCAACGCACGCAGTCGTTCCCAGGGCACTGATGGGCAAACTCATAGATTTCATCATGTGCTCGTATTCAGGTTGCGGTAAACTGATTGTATCAGGTCGAAAAGTGTCGGGATGCTTCGCATTGACTTGAAGACTGGACATGTTGTCAGTAGAACCTTTGTCTAGTATTGGGCTAGGACAGCCTTGAAACTGTCTGCACAACATTAATTTTACTTGAGCTGCGACCTTTCCACCTGGAAGGAGACTCGGTGACCGTTCCTAGTACTGTTTTAAGCAATGTCCCGGAGAGGAAGCACCTCTCATAATACCAACGGCAAACTGACCATCCCAAAGCCGTGAATGAAATCGTGGAACTCTTCCATCGGTAGGGAATGCTCCTCAATCCTGCTGCAATAACTGTCCTAACCCAGGTTTAGTCAGATATAACTGAAAGCTCCTGTAATCTCCATGTAAACATACATTGCACAACATCATATCGAGGTAGCTTGTTTCTTCGTGAACGCTTTGGCACCGTTGAAGTTGTCGCGCGAACATAAGTTGCTCCATTGCGATTGCGAATATCGTGGCGAAACAACGAATACGTATTCATGCCTTTCATAAAATTGTCTGTACAAAGTCAAAGACCGTATCATAGCTTGACATACGCTTCGAGCGGGGTGGAAGAGCTGAGCGTAGGATGGAACCCAGCCGGCGGTCTGCTGAAGACCCGGGTAAGCACTATGCCGTATTTGGCCGCAATGCACTGCGATGACTTTGTGTCGCCTTGTTAGTCTGCAGCCATGGATGGTCTCATCACATACTGAATAAGAACGCTGAAATGAAAGCAGGGTGTTTTTGGAGGCAGTTTTGCCCTCCATTGAAGCACGCTGCAAGACACTGGCCCAGATATGGACGGCATGAAAGGTTAGTAGTGGGTGGCTAATTATGGGCCTTAAAAAGTATGTAGGATTTCTTCAATGTAAAGGTGATTTAGATTTGATACTCTGCTTAGAGAACGACAGCAATAATAATGTCAATTTCAATCTCGATCATCATCCTCTTTTGCACTCCCCAAGCCATCACCCGCAATGAGTACTATATATTGCCCATTCAATTGGCCAACGTCCTTAACATTGATGCTTTTCGTATACAAGCTCAGGGTCTGTTTTTCCAAAGCAGTAAACTTCTCTGTTGAATTAGTGTTGAGGCCGCGCCTGGCAATAACTAGCTGTTCTGGGTTTCGGTTTGGTGCCTTAGCAGCAAGCATGTCTAGATTGACTGGGAGAGAACTCTGAATCAGCTGCATATCTCGAATGGAAATTCTTAGAGCGCAATGAGAGCTTTCTTACTCACCTGGGAAGGCCATGTTGGCTGATAAACTAGTGGACGAGGTCTCTGTAGTGTTGATGGTCCAAGAGAATGAGTCTGTCTCCTGGTTAACATCTAGAATATCCTTTTCAGTGATGCGCTAGTATGCTGGGAAACACTCACTAAGTGGTATTGTGTTCTCTGGTAACGTAGCCTGTTCAATACCATTAGGAATGTCGACATTCATGGCGAACGGTGATGTCGCAGCCATGGAAAATCGGAGGCCATCCACAAATTCCGCTTCTTGAATGCCAGGTCCGCCGGTAACATTTACGGTCCTGGTTGCGCCTTGACCATACTGAACAAATATGTTGGAAGTATCCAGAGACTTGCGTCCCAGCAACATGTATTCGCCGTCCAAAGATGTCATTTTGATGATTCGGGTCTTGTTCTCTGATCTTTTGTCAAGTCTTCAGTAACACAATCATTATTCTTGAGCTTGGACACCACGTACATGTGAACATTCCTTTGCCCTTCTGTGACGACCCATGCTTTCCCATCGGGTGCCAACCTGCCGACGAAGGTATTGGATACGTCGAAGCCTTGCTGTTGTAGAGCAACCGGGTCGTAGGGCAATTCGATCTTGGCAATAAGATCCTGCGCCGTCTCGTTCATCTTGATGATCCAACTGTACTTGGAAAGATTTGTGAAGCCCTCTCCCGTGGATCCTCTGACAAAGTTTCCCGGGAGAGGTGAAGTGTTGTTCGTCACAATAAGTGTCCGGTTGGATGGACTAAACAGATCGAGGGCGAGACCATCCGTAAAGTCCTGGTCCGTTCGAGCCATCTGGATTCCATCGTATTAGCATGCATAATATTTCTGTACCGATTCTGTCCAACTCTAGACAAGCGAAAGAAATCAAGAGACAAAAATAGAGACCAGCGTTGATGCAGCGACTGACCTGGCCAAGAACTTGAATAGTGTCCCCGAAATTCGCGAGAGGGTCATCTTGGGCCCAGGCGGAACGCACGTAGATGCCTAGAACAAGGCATAGAACCGAGCACATAGGGGATAGTGACAGATGAGCCATGGAGCATATGAGAAAGAAGAAATTCGTCCTGGGCTTTCAAAATGCCGATGTTCTACTCTCCTCATGTTGTTGCTGCATTGGGCCAGGCCCCATATTTAATGATCTGTTCACCAACCATGTATCACTACTTTATGGTCTAATTGCACGCACAAGTGGCAGTACGATGGCTTCAGATCCTGTAAGTCAGGTCATGAACTACCAAGTGAGCCAGTTTGAGGGTGCTAAGGAGACAGGCTAACGGCAAGCCTCGTTTGAAATTTCTGGTTCCGTTCCCCAGAATGGTGGCGTGCACAGACTGTTTGAGAAAGTTTGACAATCGACAGGTCTGGTGGTCATTAGTACTAGTACCCCGATATCTGATGACCTAGACTCTGGGGCACGGGGGTCTCCACGGCAATCCTAATGGACGTTGCCTTAGCCGCCCGAACTTTCTAAATATAGTTTCCCGAGGAGGGTCGAGGTGCAACCCGGATCACGGAAGATTGATGTGTCGCAGTCAGAAATGGGCCGTGCAGATCCCGAGCATCTTAGAAACAACCTTGGAAAAAGCTTAAGCTAACTTGACACATCTGGTCTCCCGGCAGCCTGACCACGCCGAATTGGACGAACAAGGGATCCTGGTCTCAGCATGTCATGTAAGTTGTTGAGCCACTGCACCGCGTGGCACAAGGTGAACGGAGCAAGAATGCAGAATACCAGGTCGACAATTTTCTAAACTTTGATTGTTTCTCTATTCCCCAGACCAATTCCGAAGATTTCCTAGGCCGCCACTGGTCCACCCACCAAGGTCTCACTCTATCTCTCCCTGACCCGTCCAGGCAGACCACTATCGTCGATTTCTTGCTGCGTTACCTACAATGAAGCCATTTACTCGACGAAAGAGTCGACCTCCTCCACTCGACCTTAGAGACTCTAAGAGGGAAGACATTGAACAATTCGACCGACTGACTCCAACTTTACGGACACCTACGCCGGTTCGGGCGAGCGCGACACCCGTACAGATAATACCAACGAGAACACCAACCTTCACGATTTCCACAACTTCCACGACCCCGACCAGGTCCGCAAGTCCTACGCGTACGACGACAGTTACTACAAATCTGTATGTGATTCACGGATCTCGTGAAAAATATACATTTTGCTGATGCGTAAATCAATATTCCAGTACCAGTTCGCTCTCAGGATCAACCAGTCCAACTGTGACAGCAACAGCTTTCATCAGTGCTCTGCCCCCGACACAAACAGTCACGGTCACAGCAGAGCTGGAGTCCGAGACTCTGTCCAAAAGCAGTGCAGTCTCATCTAGCACAGCCGCAAGTGCAGCGTCGACCACCGCTGGAGCAGCACAAAATGGTATCATGCTCTCATCCGCGGCAGTGGGGGTCATTGCTGGATTCGGGGCTCTGGCAGCGGCTTCGGTCTTTGTGACGATCGGCATTGTTTTAATGAAGCAGCGAAAGAGATTACATACAAAAGAGAGCATATAGATTCCAACACAGGGGGTGCATCAGTATGGCCCTGACCTTAGCGACCTTAGACTTAGATGCTTGTACCTCTCAGAGCAAAATTTAATCGAATGCCTTATTGGGGCGCTTGATCGATCGATTCTTTGGCGCCTCGAGAAAAGGCATGATAGCCGGAGGCAGAAGTACGCGTACTAGCCCGGTGCCGCGAACGGGCCGTTGGCAACATTCATTGAAGTGATTCGTCTGTGCTGAATTTAGAATGAAACGAACTAGATGTTTTACGGGCACTTATTCGTAGCGGCTCTCTTTCGAAACTTTAAAAGTTATCTCCTACTCGTGGCCAGGCAAAGCGTTCATCCTCAAACACGGAGCCAGCCCAGCATCTCGGCGGAAGCGGCAACATCTCGTATTTCCGAGCCGCCGAAGACCTGATGAAGTTCCCAGTCCAGCCACTTCAGCTGAACAGGCCTTCCTGCTGTAATAGGGATCAACACTGCTAGGGTGTGGAACGAGTCGCATTCGGTTTCACACGTCACTTCGTGTTGTCTTGATGAAACCGCAGAGAAACGGCAGTGCAGAGTTGGATGGCTCGAGCAGAAGAGATGAAGCCATGTTTCGTTCGAAGTTCTAATTATATCGTTACCTACTAGGCAGTGTTGAATCATTCCTGGTGATGGGGGCGTAAATCTCAACATCACATCGTATGGAACATACCTTAAGTCAGTGAAGGTCAGCAAATGTCTCCCAACTGCAAGCCTATCGCCACTGCCCTGCTGCCATCAAATCAGCCCATCCCATGCCAATAATGGACACTGCCGAAGTAAAATTTCTCGACCGTCGGCGTTTTACGACCCTCGAAGGGTGTCGTGAAGTTGGTCGCGGTGTGTTCCTCGCACCTGGATCGACTGTCTTGTCCGTCGCTTTCGACTCGACACGGACCTCACGATTTGATCCAGAATGGGATCGATTTGATGACAATGATTCCATCAAGACAAGACTTTCCAAGGCTGAAGAGCAAAGGAGAACATTGTATCGGGCTCCAATCAGCAGCTTAAACGTGGAAAGATTCTCGCATCCTCCTCTGAACCCTTTCCTCTCTCCCGAAGAAGCGGAAGGGGAAGCGCTACAAACAACTCCTACCTCTGGCCCAAATGACAGTGTCCACGATGTCGATCCGCGACCACGTTCAGAACAGCCATTCCATATATTGAACAAGAGACAAAAATGGTTCCTCGTTGGTATGATTGGGATGGCAGGCCTCTTCTCGGGGCTTTCTTCCAACATCTACTTCCCATCGTTGGATGCGATTGCCCGGGTACGGCGTCCACTGTCATGGGACCCCTTGAGCTTCCCGTGCCATCTTGCAGCTAACAAAGAGATCTAGGACCTACATGTTAGCCTTGGAGCTGTCTCGTTGACTATTACTTCCTACCTCGTTATTCAGGGCATCTCGCCACTCTTTTGGGGGCCATTGTCCGATACAATAGGACGGAGGCCAATCTACATAGCCTCCTTCTCGGTCTACATTGTGGCAAACGTCATCCTCAGTTTTTCTCCCAACTTCCCTGTTCTCCTGATTGCTCGAGGTCTACAATCAGCCGGAAGCGCGAGCACTGTTAGCATCGGTATGTTTTGAAATGAATAGACGCCCTGACTTTCTTGCTGATGCAAGCTGTGGATAATAGGCAATGGGGTGATTCAGGACATAGCTACACCTTTAGAAAGAGGCAGCTTCATCAGTTTCTATCAGGCCAGTGAGTCCCTTCCCTGATTGTGAAGACCACACTTAAATGGGGCTTGTGTCATTAACTTGCCAAGTCCGCAACTTCAGCATTGCCATCGGACCAGTTCTCGGAGGACTTCTGGCCAACTTCCTTGGATTTCGGTGAGACCCCCTCCAACTTTACTCTATGTATGCGAGATATCTACTGACACTCAAGACTTTCAGCTCCATCTTCGTCTTCCTCACCATTCTTTCCGGCCTCGTCCTCGCAATGCTTCTCCTTTATCTGCCCGAAACCCTACGTAGGATCGCCGGCAACGGCACGCTGAGACTCTCCGGCGTCTATCAGCCTTTTATTCGCAGGCTAACCAAAGAACCGGAATACATGGAGGACCCTGGTGAAAAGCCAGAAGTACCCAAGGTCACTCTCAAGACATTTGCGGGGCCCATAAAGTTGCTTACTCAGAAAGACATCATCGCCCTCTTGGTCTCGGGAGGCATGGTCTACACAATATGGAGCATGGTGGTGGCAAGCACAACTGGGATATTCAAGGATCGATTTGGTTTGAACGAGTTGATGCTCGGATTGGTCTTCTTGCCTAATGGTGAGTACGACAGCTCGGATGCTCCGGTCGGCACAACACCCTTTGCTCTCCATTCTCTACACCATTGACAAGCAAGCAATAAATGCGTACTGACAAGTATCCTTACGCAGGCTTCGGTACCATTGTAGGCTCCTCGATCGCTGGCAAAATCATGACTCGAGACTTCGTCCGTTTCGAACAGCTGTACCTTGAAACCCACCCAGGCGTCCCTGCTCCCTCCAAATCGAGGAAGGCATTTGCCCCAGATTTTCCTATGTGCGTTCTTGTCTTCCATGGTTCATCCACCGAATACCTCTGCAATCAGAATATTACTTTTGCTAAACACGGCAAACATTACTAACTATGACATTCCAACAGTGAGCATGCACGCCTTCGTTCTATCCCCTGGATCACCCTCATCTTCGTGGTGTCAACCGCCATCTATGGCTTCACAGTCCTGCCCATCGACCTACTACCGCCGCAAGCAGCTAATCCAGCATGGATCGCCCTTCCGCTTTTCCTGCAATTCCTCATTGCTGCAACATCCAATGCCGTGTTCGCCATTAACACCACGCTCGTATCCGACCTCTGCCCGGGCAAAGGGGCGAGTTCAACAGCCATCAACAACCTTGTTAGGTGCAGCATGGCAGCGGTGGGTGTCGGTGTGATAGAATCGATGCTCGCACTCGTGGGCCGCGCGGGGACGTTTATCGCGCTGGCGTTGCTTGTGGTGGCTATGTCGGCGATATACGTGATGGAGTGGTATTGGGGAATGCAATGGAGGCAGGAGAGGGAGATGAAGAACAACACAGAAAAAGTATAGAATAGATATAGCGTCATCTTTGCTCTAAGCTTGTTCCAAGTCTGGACATATGCTCCATGATCTGTTGTATATCTCGCCATCTCCATGCCAGTGTTTAGGGATTCCCTTTTTCTGACCCAACACCACTCCCTTGAACCACACTCTCGTCTCTCTTCTCTACCTCCTGTGCACTTGGACCATCTATGAGATGCATATCTTCCAAGACGTGATTAGGTATCACGGCACCTTCCTCCCTATGGTCGTAATTTGTATCCTTAATATGGTAAATGCCAAGGTAGTAAAAGCTAGCAATACCGATCACATAGAACAGTAAAATCCCCCCTGCCTCGGCAATGAACGGGATCCTGATAGAATCAAGACCGAAGCATATCGCTTCACCAGCACCAAGGACTCCACGAAAGACGCCGACGTAGTGCGTAAGCTTTTGCGGTGAATTTGTTATGGCGCCGATCCAGTAATACACGATGTTATGCCAGAGTTGCTAAGGACGCAATGATTAGTATCTGCTAAAATGCTAATGACGCTGCTGTGGGAACTCACAGAAAATACCCAGTTGAGCATGAACAAGACGAATATCCAGCCAAACCTGGGCTCGTCCCAATCAGTCGGATCTGCTGGAGGCGAGTTTCTGTTGTAGTCGCGAGTCCGGACCTGAACTCATATAAGCACGTCTTCCATCAAAGAGTTGCCTCACGAATATGACGGAAGCGGCATTCTTACCATCTCCCAAATCCAGGCAGCCACAAGAGGCACAGAAACAGCTGTCAAGCCGACTAGCCCTCGCTTCCGCCGACCCCATGCCTCGTGATCCAGAATAGATCGTAACGCCCAACCAGCGGGAATTTGAAGGCAAACAGCCACAAAAGATAGTAAAGACCGCGTTCTGAGGTTGTTCAAATGAGCTGTGCCGGGCAAAGTCAGAAAGGAATGCACGCGGTGGACGAGCGAGATTACGAACCATTGACCGAGCCGCTGTAAACCAGGAACCCCTCGGATGGGAAGAAAGCGGGAACCATGATCAGCAGCACCGGGTCCGTGAAGATCATCAAATTGGACTTCAACTCCTCCCAAGCACCCCGGGCAGGGTGTACTGCAACCACCGACCCGTCATCCCGCCTGAGATCCTGCGGCCGAAGAAGCAGCAGGCCACAGAGGCCACCAATGATCATGATGATGATGAAGGCAATGTAGACCGACCGAGGGACGCCGGCGACAGTTGCGGAGTTCCTGTTGATGATGACAGGGATGATCCCTCCAATCACCGACCCCAGCGCTTGCATGTTCATCAGCATGGTAGCAAAGGAGCCCTTCTCCCGCTCCTCGGGATACGCAGTCGAGATGTAGCCTGCGGTGATGAAGACCATTCCGGCCCCGATTCCGATGATAGGCCCGGCCGCGTACGGGTACCCCTTCTGGCCCGTCTCATCGTAGTACCAGAGCGAGCCGACATAGACGACGTACGTCTGGACGCCGATGCACATCGTTATGCCGGGGCCAAGCTTGTTCAGGATACTGCCCCCGAAAGAAGACGAGAAGAACCACACTGAGCAGAGCGTGGCGTTCACGACTTGGACGACCTGGGCTGAGTCGGGTCGTCCACCGCCGGCGCCTAGCAGGTTGAGGGCAATGTACATGCCGGCTGATGCGCCAACGCAGACACCGCTGATTATGTTCTGAACCCATGGACTGCGGTAACGCAGCTGTGGAAGATTGAACAGCCCCATGGTGGTTGAAAACGGAGGAATCGTAGAAGCAATGGGTCAACTGGTGTGGGTCCAAGCAGCAGAGAAGTCAGGATATAGAAGACAAGAAGGACTTCGTCAAGCATTATCAATGCTAGTAGAAGTGCCAGGTACGGAGCATCATTCCCTGGCCAGGTAACCGTAAGCCGATCAATATGCATGTCATTATACACTAGAATTGGTAGCAGTAGATACTGTCGCTATTTGTTCGAAATAAGCTGATTCAGCATATGCACTGCATTCTCCAAATTTCGGAGAGCATTTCGGAGAGCACCCTGCCCAGGTGGTCGGTGACACCGCTCAGCAGTAGGATAGAATGGAGAAATCGCAATTCGCTTGGTATACCGGCTCAAACTGGTTCTCGCGATTTGCACTGTATTTTTCTTGTTTAAGGGTCGCGCCTAAAGTGGGGGCTCTCGGTGTGAGCAGCCATAAAGCGGAGTTTCGTCTATCTTACTGGTCTCCTCGGTCTTTAGGTATCAGTACCGCGGATTCTCCCCTGCGCGTCTGCATGAGGGGGTGGTAGCGAGTCTACCTCAGCTCCTCGATTGGCTGTCAGCGTGATACGATCACCCCAAACTCTGTTCTTGGCAATGCTGTGAGACGCCGATCCAAGATGGAGTTCATGGCACTTATGGACTACTCAAAAAGTCACTACCGTCGCGAGATAGCTGTGTTCAATTTGTGTCAGCCCCCTCATTCCCTTTGTTTATTACTCTTTATGCGTGGATTCTCGCGCTGGGCATAATTCGGAATCATGGCGCCTAATCTGACAGACGAGGAAAAGTACCCGGAGCTCTTTCTACCAGACGCGAATATTGACCGACGAACATGCCACCGAACTCTACCAATGGAGGTTCTGAGTCTGGGACTTTCCAGGACCGGTACCACGTGTGAGTTCTCTATCGTGTGACACGACTTATTTCACAATGATCAAGGGCTCATTATGTATTGCAGCACTCCGGCAGGCCTTGATGATCCTCGGTCAAGATGAGGTATATCATGGCTTTAGACAGTTCAACAACGTTAGCGAATGTGCCTTTTGGATCGAGGGCTTCAAGGCCAAGTACGATCCAGCACCGGGTCGGAAACCATTTGGCCGCGAGGAGTTTGATCAGCTCCTTGGGCATTGTTCAGCGGCTTGTGACACACCTGCCAACGCCTTTGGGCCAGAATTGATTGCTGCGTACCCAGGTAGGCCTGCAGATGAAAGCGGAAGCTGAGACTCTTCCGAGGTGTTACATTGTTCTGATACTTTCATTTTAGATGCAAAGGTTGTGCTTGTGGATAGAGACATCTCGAGGTGGATGAAGAGTTTCGATGAGACCATCGTAGAATGGTTCTTCGAGAATAAATTCATCCGACTGCTCTCTCTCCTGAGGGCCCCGCAGGTCGCGGAGATCGATGATGTGATGCTGGTATGGCTTAAGTACGTCTTCAAGTGTACCAATAGGGAAGAGTTTCGAGCAAACGCGCGACAAGTGTATCTGGACCACTACAAGATGATACGGGAAGTGACGCCCCCTGAGAGGCTGCTGAACTACAGACTTGACCAAGGCTGGGAGCCACTGTGTGAGTTCCTGGGAAAACCGGTGCCGGATGTTCCTTTTCCACACAGCAACGACACGCAGGCGTATCACGAACAACTTGAAGTCGTGACACGGAGGGCTGCTCGCATTATGCTGCGGAAAGCAGCCCCATATGTCGTGGGTGCAGTCATTACTATTGGAGTGGCAGTGTTCAAATTCAGGGGATACAGGATATCTAAGTTGATCTGGTGATTGTGGTATCTTATGCAACATGACTACCTGACCAGGCTATCTCAGGCTATCAATGAATCTGGTGTACCAAATTACTGCATCATCACATGCAGTACTGTGGTCACACCGTCTAATCTTCACAAGAAAATGACACTATTATACCCTGGTAGAGTCCTCAATACATTCTGACTTCTACTCGAGCATCCCCGAGGACGTTGAAGCTGGAAAAAAACTTCCGACTAGCGGGTCCCGCTCAGGAGACTGCCCTCTAAGAGGTTGACCTATGGGAAGTATTCTCCCAGGAGACTGACTGTCTTGCAGGGGGTCATTCTGCCATCCTATGCGAGGTGATTGCATGGGTTTCAGGGGATAGTTGATGTGGCCCATAAGCAGACATCTGAGTAAAAAAGCTATGGGGACCACAACTGGAACTTCAAGATAGTCGACACCTCATCTTGGTTGCTATCGATCATCATATGAGTGGTAATATGGCATCAGACCTAGCCGATCTCTCAATGTGTGCCTAACAATTGCCCAGCCCAAGATTCGAATAATGACTAACAGGCTGCCGTAGGCTGCCATCGAGCCGATTTCCAGAGGGAATCAGCATGCCAAAATGGTATACCTGCAGATGTTGGTCACTTCTGTAGGCAGAAAGCGGATCTACTAGTGGGTCCCTAGGTCCAAATTGCTCCTGTGACTCCCGGCGCCTGCAGTGGAACAAGCGTATTGGTCACCTGTGAGCGGACCCTGCAGTCTCTACGGTGGTACCGCTCATACTCACACTTTACCTCTCTATTTTTTTTATTTTTTTTTTAAAAAAAAAGAAAAGGCAAAACCACAAATAGCGCAGAATCAATATGCATATTTGACTTTTGATAATGACGACCATCACCATGGATGATGCCCGTTGGGCGGTTGTTGTTCCCCCTGAGCACTTAGACAGCTGTTGCGTTAGCGATGTCCTCGATACAAATCATCAGAGTGCGTTCACAACAGCCCTGAAGAACTTGCTGCACACAGAAATCACAGAACAAACTTTCGCACAAATTATTGATGGTCTTCCGCTCAAACACGTGGCTTTTGGCCTGCGGCATCTTGGATACCCATGTCGACATCTTGTTTTCGACCACGTTCAGCTATGCCAGGGTGTGTTAGAAATGGCCAAGGTCTTCCGAGACAGTATCAATCCGAGGACCCTGAAGCTGAGAGCAGATGTATATATATCTGATACCCAAAGTAAAGGACGATACTGATGATATTATAGGCACTCCGGAGATATCAAGCGGTTCCGGAGGAGTCGAGGTTGTCAAAATTCCCTTTAATGGAACTGCTGGTTGTTGCTCTCCATACCATTGCAGCGAATCTGTTTGAGACAGATGAGACTTTTCACGAGAGGTGTTGTTTTTATACCAGCTTCAGAGTTGGAGATGAGGTAGTCCATCGACCCAACCCTTGGCCGACCACCTTCGCAGTCCATTCATACGCAGACAAGGAGCAGTTTCCTAGAGGGGTTGCCGACGTCGCAGGCTATTGGGCTGAAGACCAAATATTTGGAGGTGTTGTCCTGTTTGGTAGAGGTGAAACCGGCACTGGTGTAAGTAACATTGGAATTCCTTCCCGTTGCTGAAAGCGTTTGCGGTCAGGGTATTTCTGTATGACTGACATGATTTCAACTTTCTTCCAGTATGATGGGGTGTGGTACCAATCTCACCGAAAAGACGTCACGTACCGTATCTACGCCTTGACTGAGGAGCAAATTGAATCGTTGTTGCATTTCTTAGAATGGGAGCCCAATCAGCAGGGACAATGTCCAGAATGTCCCCTTCCGATCTTAGGGAATGATACCAACCTGACTCGGGTAGACCCCGACGTTGCGATCCCCATGCACAATGTTTTCAGAGACCGATGGGAAAAGAAGGCACACTGGGAAAGCTACGCTGCATACAGCTGGGGAACAGTGAAAGGCAGACCCCGGGACGAATTAAACTGCCCCGAGATTAAGAAGACCAGGACACCTATTAGGCACAGGACTGGTGGCATAAATATGACATTTGGTGAGTTCATGAATAGACGGAAGAATAGTGATGGGTCTGGTTCTGGATCTGGTACTTGATCCATGACCAGCCTGTATCTGCTTTGAACAGCCAGCACGCCTCGCAAGACTACTGTTATCAATCTGGAAACCAGTTTAGGAAGTGGAATAAAACAAGTCAACGAATGGGCATTTGACTAGTTGGGCAATGGTCCCACCAAGAGCTCTTCATTAGGTCAAATGGTCGCATGCCAGTGCTAATGATAGTGTGATCATATCCTCCTGGCGATGCAATTGACATGTTCTTTAGTTAGGAACTGAAGGATACTCGATGCGGCAGTTGTTTTTTTCCACCTTTTGGTTGACATGATGAAGCACCTCGTGTAGTCGAATCCCATTTCACCGATTGACTTGGTGGCTTAGTTAGATAGTATTGTATTTCATGGGGGTATGTACCAACGCTTTTGATTTTTGAAAACAATATAAACACGTGCAATATATACTATGAACAGGAAAGACAATTGGAATCAGCCACAACTGTTCTCAAACTCCCAACATCTCCATGGAGTAAAAGTAACACCTCCCTTCACATCTGGCTCAATCACTGTCGACTGCCCAGGCACCATCAAGTCTCATCCTTCAACCATCACACACAATTCCACAACATCCACATCCTCGCCCACACCTTACATCAGGAGGTAAGAGAAGAAAGCCGAAGCCGCACCGAAAACGCTGAAGCCAACAGAGGCAGCCGCGCCGGTAACAATAGGCGTGGACGAGGTAGAGTTGCTACCCGCACCGCCAACAGCAGAGGTAGGGCGCGCAACACCGCTGGTAGCCATGCCAGAGGCAGCAGCACCAGTCGCAGCAGCACCCGTGGCGGTGGCGGTGGCCAGGCCGGCGGACAGCGAGGCGCAGTACTCGCGGGTGCGGGCGTTGTCCTCACCGGTGCACACGGCCAGGTCGCAGCCGCACAGCTCCTCGCTGCGGCCGCCGGCGACGCACTTGCGCCAGGTGGCCTGGCAGTCGTCGGTCTCGGCGGACGCGGTGGACGTGGGCGCCGCGCCCGAGGTAGAGGCGGAGACGGCGGCGCAGTAGTCGCGCGTGCGCGCGTTGTCCTCGCCCGTGCAGGTCGCCAGGTCGCAGCCGCAGAGCTCCTCGCTCTTGCCGCCGGCCACGCAGGCCTTGTAGGTCGACTGGCAGGGGTCGCTGTCGGCGGTGGCCGAGGCCGAGGCGGCGGAGGAGGTGCTGCTGCTCTCGGTGAGGCTCAGGCCGGGAAAGGCGGATCCGACGCAGGCGGCGACTTGGGCGGCGCAGCCGGCCTGGTTGCCGGAGACCTGGAGAGTGAGGAGATATGTTAGCCTTGTTGTCCTTGAACTTATCCGGGGCCGGAGATAGTGTGAGTCGGCGTTCAGAAAAAATGACTTACACCGTTGCCAGGGGCACGGCACTGGTTGTAGTCAGTCTGGCACTGCTCGCACTGCGCCTCGTTGGCGGCACATTGAGCCTGGTTGGCACCGGCGGCGCTACGGCACTCATCACGGAGAGCGCTGCAGTCGGTGATCTTGGCCATGTCGATCTGGGCGTAGGAGACGGCGGAGAGGGCCGCGGCAACAAGGAGGAGCTTCATCTTGGCGGTATTAATTTGGTAGAATTAAACGATTGGATACAGGAGCTGGAAAGAGCTTCAAGCAGAAGATTAAGCGAATGACCTTGTAGTTGGGTTGTTGAATTTGACTCAAGGAAACAGTCTTTGGATGTCAGTCGGAGCCGTTGGCTTTATATCCACGACTAAGCACGATAATAGTGGGGAGTCTTCTGAAAAAGTCCGAGGTCCTGGGGACAACATCGTAGTTGGAATAAACTCATAAGGTTGTTCTTCCCTGCCAAGAACGGGGCTCGACAGTTTTGACACCCACAGGGCTCTTCATAAGGGAGTGATCGCCTAGTACGAGAGATTTGTTCCGGCTGTCCTCACGCTCACACTTGTGCCGAATAGTCCGTCTGAATGAACGGATCACGTTGCGATCCACTTTTGTCCGTGTTGGGTTTGTCTTAGGGGATCTACGTTCCCCACGAACTTTATATTTTTAGGACCGTAACCCACGAAACCATGTGTCAGTCAAACCCAATGCCTCCACGGCGAAGCCCGATTCGCCCCTTGTCGGCAACGGACCGAGTCCGTGATACGGGGTGGACCAAGATGACAGGTCAGAACGCTATGTGTCCGTTCAGCTTAAGCTCGAGCGTCAAGTCAACACCACTTCTGGCATCGCAATTTGCTTCATAACTAGCCGTGAGTCTTCATTCGCTTCTCTCAGTCGTTTCGCGTCAAACTCCGGCCCACATTCATGCCACATCCCGAGCTTTGATCCACAAGCATTCAAGCTCCAGCTCGGAATCGCTCTGGTAGAATTGGTCCAAGTGCCACAGCTTCCTGGGGTCGTCTCTCCTACTCCAGACCTGGTGGGAGGCCGACAGCCGCACAATTCTTAATTCTACCCGTCGGCACTGCTGCCACAACGGGACCCCACAGAGATAGAAACGCTTCTGGATGACAGCTGACGGCACGAGTCAGGAAATAACTCGGATCCATCCGGCCGAATTTCGCAAATTGAGACAGTTGCGATGGCCTCCTTTTCGGGATGAATTAAGTCAGCCGAGTTTCATCCCCAATTCAAGCCATGGGTTTGATGGCGCTAGGTCGGGCATCATCGTTGCGAATAGCCTCCGCAGTTGGTTTGTGGTATTTTCTTCCGTCATGACGATAATAGTCATCTGGACTAGACAGGGTGACCTTTGCAACTATGGGGCATGAAACTAAATACTGCTCGCATTTTTACGACAAGTTCGAATGTTCAAGATTTTCAAGGGGGATGAAAATCATTGAGAATAAGACCGGTTTGTGAGCGAGATGCAAAAGGCACATGACCAACGGATCAGTACCCCCTCAGAGATCAGAATGTCACCCATGAGGCATTCATAATTGGTTGGTATCCTTCGCAGCTGAAAAAATGTCCCAAAGTAGGAACCCCCGGGGCCTCTCTGTTCACTCGGGAACGGGACGCCCGACCAGTGGAGTCGAATGCCTTCCTCCTTCCCGACGACAACCACCTGCCCAGGTGAGCCCCCTGAATCAATGGGTTGACTATACGGCTCCCACATTCCTGTTTCAGGTGACAATCAAATGGGTCACTCGCTGGTTATTTTCTCCCTTGGCTGAGAGCCCAGTCGAGTTCGAATTCAGTCAACAGATCTAGTCACTCCCTCACTGAGATCTAGGCACAGCTTGCATATTTTGCCTCAGACTGTGACTGAACGGGGGAAATCGAGCGAACCTACTCCTCCACGCGGTCTGGCTTTCACGTACAGGCTTCCTACATTCCAGCAGAAAGTGCATTGCGTTCAAGCTCGGCGGGCCTAGCAACGATGATAGCAGATGTCTGAAGTCCACTCGAGTGTGAAGTTTCTCACGTATGTCACCAACATGGAGAGAGCACGGCAGAGAAGTTCAAACAGACGCACACAGCCGCCCAGATTTAAGCTACCTAAGTAATTTTCATCCTTCCCAACGCCACACAGTCCCAAGCAGGATATCCATACCATTTTATGTCACACCAGAAGCAACACCTCAAGAGCCATCCACCCGCTCACTCCCTCATCAGCGAAACAACATATGTCCGCTCCGTCCCAACCATCTGAATCGCCACCTTGGCCGTCACAGTCCTCAAATACCTCCCCTTGAGCCTCAATTGCGCCGTATGTGGCCTCACCGAAGCCTGGTTCGTAAGATAACACTGTTCCAGATCCCTCGTCTTAGCCTTTCCCGCCCTCCGCCACGCCACGAGCCCTATATCGGGAAAGCCCCAGCGGCTGGACGGGTCGACCCTCAGCAACAAGACGAAATACTCCTTGGCGCCCCCGGGCTGCCGTGGCCCCTTGCCGTTAAGCCTGTCCATACTGATCAGCGCGGTGGCGCTGAGCCTCCCGCGGCGCCGCAGCGAGAGCGTCCCAAACTTGGTGTCCCAGAGGTCCTCGGGCGCCGCGGAGACAATGTCGTAGCCGCAGCTGTGGACCGCCGTGACGGAGATGCTGGATATGCTGGCCATGGTCTCTATGCTCTCGTTCTTGAGCGTGGTCTTCTTGAGGAGGAAGACGAGTTTCGTCTCGGCGCTCTGCGCCACGTTGTCCGACACCACGGCCAGGGCCACCTTGCTCGAGGAGCGGCAGTGTACGCCCGGCCTGTCCTCGCAATCTTCTATGTATATGCCCATGAAGCCCCCGAGCGGCTCCTCGGTGTGGCACCGAATGATTGCGATTTTCGTCTTGCTGTCGATCTGCACTATTGGCAGGCGGATGCGGACCCCCTTGTTGGTGACTGTGTATGGTTCCTCCTCGTCGCCTGGGTAGGTCTTCAGGTCGTCCAGGCCTAGGAACTGTGATGGGTGAGACGCGAACGCGCCGAGGTGCACGTTGGGGGACTCGTTCCAGGGGCCGTTCTTGGCCTGGTTCCGCCTGCCCCAGGCAAATATGGAGTGGTCGTCAAACTCTTTGATGATCTCCTCCTGCAACCTGATAAAGGCGCTGTGGCCGCCCTCGCCGTAGAGAAGCGGCATGTGGACACCAAAGACTCCCAGCAGGCAGTAGGCGAGGTCCTCGGGCCTGGTGGTCTCCCTCTTGGCAGCCCACGACAGCCTCTTCGCGATGTTTGCCTTGCGCCAGACCCCGTCCACCAAGAACTTGGTATCGATGTCCGAAGCAGCCGATACCGGGTCCTTGAGGCCAGGTTTGGCACCCAGGAACACCCAGTTCTTGTCGACAAAGTACAAGACCCCCGGCGCCAGCAGCTCCTGGAGCGTCCAACCCCTCGTGAACCACCTGCAGTGCTTGAATGCGTCCTTGTCGAGCTGCACCTTGCTGTCGGGGTCGCCGCCCGGGTGGTCGTAGTCCTCCAGATAGGCGACGCAGAAGGAGGCCTGCTGGTACCAGGCGAACATGGAGTTGATGGCCTCGGACAGCTCGGAGCTGCTGGACTTGTCGATGCAGCACGTGTCGACCCAGATGTGCGTCGGCTTGCGAGTGGCGAGCCGCAAGGGGGAGGCATTGTATTTGCGGCCGCTCCTGCGGTCCCCCTCGCACCGGGGGATCCTCCCGGCCGGCTTTGCGTGATCCCTGTCCCTTACGAATTGGCCGAACTTGAGGATCTTCTGGTAGCCTTCCCTCTTTTCCAAGTCGTCCCGGGGCCTGGTCGTCATGTCGGCATATGTGACCTCGTCGGGCCCCCATGTGTGGGACAGGATGGCGTAGCAGGGGATCTTGCCATAGCCGGTGAAACTCTCGAGGGCGAGAGTCTCGAGGTTGATGAGCCTCATGCCGGGCCGATGTGGAGATTAACTAACTAGTGAGTCAGACCAAGCAAGCAACGCCCAATTGATGTTGAGCACATGATCAACGCCCCGTTCATATATGATCAGTCTGGCGGTAGAGCCGAACTGGTGATGTCGTTGTTGTGCCGGGGTAAGTTGACGGGAGGTCGCCGGGACGCAAGCGCTGTTGGTGAATGACGGGCGATCTAGGACGGACGCGTCAAAACGTTAGAGAGAAAAGAAACAGCAGCAGCACAGCCACGGAACACCTAGGGGTTGCATCGGTAGTGGCATTGCAAGTGAACCCCACACTGCAAGCCCCCCAACACAACAGTGGCGCAGAGGGCACTAGTCCCGGCAGTTTGGGTGGAAGACGCCGTTTCATCATTATCCTCCCTGCATGCTGCTGCAGACTAGATGCGGGCCAAAATAGGGCCCTGTAGTGTAAAAACGATCCCGATCTGCCTTGCCTGTCCTGTCTCTGCTTGTGTGCCCCCAAAGTGAGTGCCCCCAAATCCTCTGTCAAATTTTAGAAGGATGAGCCACGACTCCGCATTTGAGATCTTCTTTCCGTTCAGCTCAGCCGTCGGACCACAAAGACCTCTTCCTGTTGGCTCCCGCAGTCTAGTGCAAATATCTAGGGCGTGATTACGTCCAGACGGAGTTCCCTCCGATCAAAATTGACCACCACAGAACGTCGTTCCCTTATTCGTCACCAAGTGCTTCCCCTGTATCCAGATTTTTGAAAGAGAAACGAAATTGAAAATGCCAAAAGAACCGTCCTTGCTCTCAGATCATCCAGGCAACTCAGCAATGGGATGCGCAGCCAGCTCGCTTGGCGCCCTCCTCGCCTCCTGACCGCCATCGCCGTGAGAACTAGCAGACTGAAACGAGCGCCGCACCGACTCAAAGTTGTTATAGTTGTCGTTGTCGTTGTTGTTGTTGTTCTCCAGCTCAAAACGCAGCGACCACGGCCTCGCAGCCTTGGAGTCGAGCTCCGACAGTGCAGGCGTGTCCGGGCTGCTGGACGAGGGTGACAATCCTCCATGTGCGATGCCAATTCCGAGGTTGAGCGGGTCGGGGTCAGGGTCGGTGGCTGAGCCGCCCTTGTTGTAGATGCCCTCGTTCATGAAGTTCTCCACGGCCCGGTCCTCCTCCTGCCTCTGTGTGTATTTCTTCTGGCGGTGGCGGTAGTAGACCAAGGCACCAAGCAGGACCAGGACCAGTACGAAGGCACCGGCTGCTCCTCCTGCGATGGCGCCTGTCTTTGCGCTGGTGCTGAGGCCCGTCTTGTCCTCTGTGTCGGGAGGTGCGGCTAGAACGGTTCCGGTGGATTGTGCTGTGGGTGCAGGAGAGGAGGTCGGCAGGGTAGAGGACGACCCATCTGTTGCGACAGGGCTTTCTGTTGTTGCTGAGGTCTCTAGGTCGGGGTTCATTGTTGGGTAGTGGCCCACGCTGAACTGGATGCTCCCGAGTAACCTAGTCGGCAGCGATGCGGTGCCAGGGATGGTCGGGGACTGGGACAGCGTGGCTGTTCGGTCATCTTCATCCTTGGGACACCAGCACGGGTCAGGGTCGGTAAGCGTAATCGGGTGCTGAGCCTGGTCGCAGAGCACCCACTCGTCGCTTGTGCCGTTGCAGTAAGAAAGACCCAGCCAAGGCGTAGCTGGCACCACTGGCCGTGGTGAAGGACATTGTCAGCGGCCGACAGTGTTTTCTTCTCATTTCAACATCGACTTACTCTGGTAGAGGAACTTGGGAGGGCAGCTGGGGTGCTTGTAGGCAGGATCAGTGCACCCGGAAACATATGTGACTCCAAAGTCTCCGTTGAAGCAGACACTGCTCTCGAGACAGTTGTCGCCAGCTTGACAGCATGCAGCATGCTCGTTGGCAGCATTGCCGCAGGGAATCATCTTCTTGTCGGCCTGTTCATGCTGCCCAATATAGCATGTGCCATTGGACACAAAGAGGTTGATCTCGTCAGGCATCTCGCCTTCTTGGCCGTCAAAGGCCGACCGTGGTGGTGGGGATTTCGTGCTATCTTGATGTGATGCCTGCAGAGTCGCGACCGAGCTTGCTGAAGCTGTGTCGCCTGTCGAAAGTGGCTTTCGATCAAATTTTGTACAAAGAAGTGGCTTGATTGAGTGTGCAGGAAGTCAAGAAGGTATCCAGCTCGAGATGCTTGACGAAGCTCTCAAAGACCACTTGTGTAGGTTGAAGGTCGGGTTGGACTGTCTGTCACGGGGCAACCAAGAAGCAGCTCAGACTCCAGGCACTTTGGCCTCCTGCCTGCGCCACGATAACGACCAACGACTTACACCTGCTGTTTGGCGATAAGGGTCAGACGGCAGTCCAGCCACAATTACAGGCCAACGCAAGATCCCAAGCAGGACGGGCACCCAGGATGTGATCCGTGAATCGTAATGGGATCGCATCCCGATGCAAGTTTGCTGGTGGCTTCCAAAGTGACAGGCTGCACAAACTCGTCTGATGTACAACGTTTGCCCCATCGCTCGACCAACCTTCCAATCATCATTCACAGCAGCAAGTTGAGGGCAGTGCACTTGAGGTCTCACAATACGGGTAGTTGCATGTCGCAACATGGGCATGATGGGCATGGCCATTGCTTCTTTCGAGGCTTCGCCTTTCCCGAGATCATGACAGACAAAGAAATCAGGAGATGAAGGACATGACGGAGCATCAGCTGAGCCGCCCTGACCTCAGCGCCCTTCCCCTCTCATCTGGAACAGACAGCAACACCTTCTACTCAGGGTCTCAGCTTGACCATCCTGTTCCAAACGGCTAGCTTGGGGTTCATGCTGTGTCACCTGGTGCTGCTACGGATTTTCCGGAACCGACTGCGTGCCGTTGATAATTGACTGGTCGCTTGAAGCTTGAAGCTCATTTCTATATCCATATCCGGCCGAGTCATGTTGAAAGCAAGTCCTAACCTCAAACTGCACTTTTCACTTGTTCAACTAGCCTACATCAATATATGACATAAAACAAATGAGATCAGAGATTCACACCCAAAAACCCCAAAGGTACATCAGGGTGTCCTATGGGAGGTTTCCCTATACGGCTCTCAGGTGTACCCTCCGTTTTTGCGGGTGCGAATCTCCGACCTCTACCTAGGTAATACATTGACTGGGTGAACTCTGTGGTTTGCCAGACCTGCTGGACAACCTCTTTTTAGCTTACTGCTCCAGTGCCTTGAAATAACCGTCCTCAGACTTATCCATACCTCTGGTAGCTCTGGCGGGACCTCTCATAGCGAACAATTGTGACCTTTCATTCTCTCTATGTATGTGACAATCATATATGTGTTTCAGGTTATACAACGAAGCAGTAGGAAAAGCTCAGATGTAAAGGATTCCATGTGTGAAGGGACCGAACGCCTTCGGGATGTATACGGATTAAGAGTGCAATCGGCAAAGGACTCTATGCGCTAGGATGTCAGAGATGGGAGTAGCTGAAGCACTCGAGACTGTTCATATCTGAGGCAACTCCCAGATCCCTTCCATCTTATGCGACGGCCTCAGAACTCGACTAAAACCAGTAGCCATTCTCGACTCCATACCTAGATCGACGGAGAAGTGCTATGAAGCGATGTACGTCTCTCAGTAAGCGTAGAATATCTTTGTCCCACTGTCATTCTGCCGTAACTTCTTGTTCTTCCTCATCAAATCCCATCTAACAAACCAGCATATAGCAACGGTAGCGAAGCACATGCAAGCACTCGTAGCCATTGGCAGGACATATCGAGGCGCTGATGAATCCGGCCATAGATACTGCTCAGCAGTATTAGTCAGGGACTTGGGTTTGGCATATATTGGGGCCTGGGGATGGGGTGGAAAAATGATTCCAAGTTCCGAGAAGACGAAATCAGAATAACATACCGGCGTCCAAATCAAACTGAGACTCGACAACGTATTAACAGCAGCCAGCGATGCCGCCCTCTTCTCACTAGTCTGCCCACACGTGATGCCCGTCCACGACAAGATCAGCGGGCTGACGGGGTACGTCGCCGCCACAAACACAAAAGCAGCAAAATACCTCGCCCCGGTATTGAGCGTCGCGCACGCCAGCACGAACCCCACGATAGAAACCAGCTTGCTGGCCGTGATGTGCCACGTCCGCTCGTTGAGCCGCCCCGACGAGAGCCCCGCGAGGATCGACGCCGCGCCCGCGAGGATATACGGCGGGCAGGTCAGCACGAGCGTGACGGTGCGCGAGAAGCCCAGCGTGCCGATCAGCGTGGGCAGGAAGATCCGGAAGCTGCTCGTCGCCGTCTGCAGGTGCTGCGCGGCCATGAAGGCCCAGACGCGGCGGTCGGCCAGGCACTCGCGCAGGCCCCGGAGGAGCTTGACGTCCTCCTTGCGGCCCACCGTGTCGGCTGCGATGCGGTCCGCCGCGAGCTTCTTCTGGGCGGGGGACAGCCACCACGTCGTGGATGGCTTGTTGGGGAAGAAGAAGAGGCCCGCGAGGCTGAAGAAGAGCGACCACGCGCCCATGATCAGGTACATCCACCGCCAGCCCGACAGCCCCCGCGCGCCGCCTAGCTCGCTGTAGATGGGCGCTGCGATTAGCCCCTGGAAGGCTGTGGCTAGGATGTTTGCGCTGAAGAGGATGCTGATGCGGGTTGCTATCTCTTTTCGCTTGTAGACTGCGTGTGTGACTTTGTGTTAGTGGCTTGATAACATGGTGAGTGTTCTGTGATGTATCTGTGAACATACACATGCTAATCATATACATAGCCCCCGGGTAATACGGAGCCGCTATGATCCCCAGGAAGAGCCGCTGCAGGATGAGGCCGGTATTGTCCACGACAAACACGTTGAGCATGGTCGCGATGCTAGTGATGGTCATGGCTCCGCAGATGTACCACGCCGGCCGCACCCGCGTGAGGAGGAGGTTCGAAGGGACTTGGCCTAGGATGTAAGAGGCGTAGTGGACTGATACCGCCGTGCTGAACTGCGTGTCGTTGATCCCTAGGTCTTCCTCGAGGCTGTCTAGCCTGGCTACGGATATAGCCTGTCGGTTGAATATGTTCATAAAGCACAGAATCCAGAGGAAGGGCTGCCGGTAGATGGAGTCGTTAGCGAGTAGATAGGGCCGGCAGTATGATCTCGATGACATCAGTGAAGCAATTGAGAGGTCGGAAGCTTACCATCATGCACAGATCGAGCTTCTTGACCAGCGCGATCTCCGCCGGATCTGTTTTCCTGGAGGCCCCTGCATAGTCAACTGATACTTCACTTTGAACATCCGACGCCTCTTGTGACTGACGTGTTGGGGTGGATTGCTTCTCAGCGATGGATTCGTTAGTGGTTGTCTTGGTCGCGGTGTCCATCGTGGTTTCAATGCAGTAGTAGTCTGGTCGCTGAACTCGTTATTCTCAAGTAAGATTCTCATGAGTAGTTAGCAGAGTTCGGGAAGATTCCTCGAGCGTAGGTAAGCTGGTGTTTTAAACTTGAAGATCTTGTCCTTCAATTTACCATCAAAGTATATGAATGGGTTGAGTTCTCCATCGCACACTGCCATGAAAACATCCTCATGGCTTGACGCTGGCGGTGTCGAGGCAGTACAGCGGTATACTTTTTCCCCAGTGGCCGCCAAGCCATGCACTGCTTATATTGCCTTCCTTGACCTTTGCGGTTCCTCGATTGTTCCGCTAGGCTTCGGCCCGCTCGATACTAAAGCAGCGTCAAGTCGGATGGTGCGAGGGGCTCAGGTTTGCCAGAGCTCTTGGCCCAGCCGGTTTCTGGAAACCATAACCGGGACAACCGCCATTACCAGTATTATAGGTAACACTGCACATGCTTCGATGCCAATGGGCTTGGGGCAATGGCACGGAACTTGCCCCTCGAGAAAAGCAAACAACATGGCTCATACTCATGCGCCATGTTGCCCAAGAAGACGCCAAGCTATTGCCTCAGAAATGGCACGTCTAGACAAAAGTGTGCTGGGCCGTTCCGTGCCATTCATTAGCTCAATCGGGACTTCTCATCCGCCGGCCCAAAATAAAACCTTGCTCAAACATCCAGAAGCCGCTGCTAAATCACACGCTTCCCCACAATATTTCCAGTGTTAGCTTGAGCTAGGTCGAGATATTGATAGGGCTATAGATCAAATGCCTGACACGTGTAAAAGATCAGCCAAGGCCGCACACCGCACGGCTGCTCTCAGATGAACCGATCGGGCTGAGGCCCAGAACAGAGGGCTCACGGCGCCTGAAACGGGGTGGCTAAGCAGCCAATTACTTCGACCTGTGCTGTATAAAACCTCCCCAGGCGCCGCCCCAATGACATCAGCCAGGCTCACGAAAATCGATCGAGATACTCAGCCTTTGGCTAAGAGCTGCCAGCCAAGTTACTGGGAAGGCCAGACCCTTTCGTTCGAGACTCCCACATGTCACTCAGTCAAGAAACAATTTTATATGGCGAAGCAAGATCCGCTCATAGCGCCGCTCATTGTTTGGCATGGCTTCAAAATAGCCTTCATGCTTTAAGGTTATGGTCTCGGACTGACGAGAACCTTGATTTGCCCTGCCAAATTGGATGTCGGTGAAGGTCCAGCCAAGAGCGGGGGAAAGCAAAGTTAGAAACGACACTCTTAGGCCGGCAATTCACGAGTGTTTGCACCACAGGTGGTTGACAAGAGCCTGAACAGGAAGCACAGACATTCGATAGGATGTAACCGCGCATATCGAGACGCAGATTCGCAATGCATGCGCGCACTGAAATGTTGATATTCGTGGTATGTATGTGTCATTATCATAACCTGGCATGCCATGAAAGCGTCATCCGATGAGGCAACCAATCCCTCATTTAACGTCAAGTCAAAAGCAGATACGCCCGCTCAGAAACCCATATTTAAAGGGTATACCGGTCCTCTTCCAACACTTTTAGAACATTCGCCATCGTCCGCTACCGCGCCCCTACTGTTTCGATGATGACGACGTGGCCCTCTCACTCTCGAACTGTCTGAACAGCCGGAGCTGCAACTTTTGCACCATATCCACCACTTTTCGTGTCTGCGCGGCGTCTCCGACGAAGCCGAACTCGCGCTGGACCTCTCTTTCTAGCTCACGCTGGACTCTTGGTGGAAGGCTCTGGCTCAGGTATCTCTCGTACTCTGAGGCGGTGCAAAGCCAAGGGTCGGATGTATCCAATTGTTTCGCACTTTCGGGTTGACGTGTCTCGGTTTGCTCGTCCTCGTAGACTGAATGGCACCATATTAGTATGACGATTACGGGGCTGGCATGAATTGGAAGCAAACTTACAAGGCGAAGGCAAGGCACCAGTCTCCCCAGGGAATAGTATGAGGTACACCTCATTCCACCTCTGTTCTTCTGTGGTATTTGGAGGTACTCGTTTCTTGATTCTCAAGGCTTCTTCTTGGGATGGCATCATTGTCCCTTCCGGAAACGCGTCTGTCTTGGTCTCACATGGAATCGAAGTCCGCTGATGTGCCAGAAGGTCTGATGCGCTCTTGCATTTCTTGAGGCACCGGCTGCAGGTATGTTTGCCGATGGTATGGCACCGGTACAGGTGCTCTTTGACTCTGTGTACGGTTGGCCACCCTGGCCCGCAGCATGTTCTCTTTTGTCGAAATTTGCCTGGATTACTTTTGTCTGTTTTCACTCCATTAGCTGTTGCATACCAATGGTATTGCCGCGGTGAGACCTACAATATGGACAAGCAAATCTCTTTTCGCCAGCTTTCAAGTTACTTGCCGCAGGCGACTCCTCAGCAGTCGAAGAGCCACTCTCCTGCGGGCTGGTGCTGGTCTTCGGCGAGACTCGTCTCTCGAAACTCTCCGTCTCTTCGTTCACCTTCCTCTTGCGCTTCTTCTCAACAGACGCGCTCGGCTGGCTGAATTCATCATTATTCCACATCACTGGTGCCGTATAATTCCACGTGCCAAGTACATCAGCACAGTTCAGGCTGTTGTAGGGACCGAGCCCGTTTGCTGGAAGAATCGGAGCCGTGTTCCACTGAAGAGGGTTGAGATCCATTGAGAAGTTCCAAGCGCTGCTTAAAGCCCCCGGGATGTTCTCGGTGGTCGTGAAGTCCAGGGTGAAGTCATCCGGGCTGGTTGATGACATTGTTGTGACACTGCTGTCGCTGCTCTCTACCTCCCACGGGGAGGACGCGAGCGGGCTGGGTGCGCAGTATGAATCGTCTTGACGACACTTCTCGTTCAGAGTGTTCATGTGGTAGGCAACCTCGTCACCAGATGCACGGTTGACAATGGCGTCTTCAATAATGAACATTCGGTGGGTGATGAAGTTCAAGAAGTCCCGGATGAAGGGAGACGCATTCTTGTGACGGGAGAGGTCGTTGATCCAGGCGAGGACTGATCCCTTGAGGATGGCACCAACTCCTCCGGTCTGGCTGGGGTCAACAAATGTGTCGAAGTATTCGTCCGACATCTTGCCAGAGGCAGTCCTTGTGGTACGGCGCCTGGCGAATTCCTTGAGACCGGCACGACCGAGAAGGAACCAGGTCACGAATTCAAGATAGGTACAACCCAGACCCCAGACATCCCAAGATCGGGAGACGGGCTTGAGCTTCGTATCGTATTCAGGCGGTCTGTATGTGACTGTCATTTGGCGCAGAGGATCGGGGTTCTTGGATGCATCGTAGAAGTCACCACCTCCGAAATCACCAATGACAAGGTCTCGGTCATCTGTGACACTTGAGGGGCTTTCGCTCCTCGAGCTCCTGTCCGAGGGTGTGCTGCTGCCTTTGCCGGTTGTGGGGGGACCCATGGCAAGTTCCTTGGCCTTCTGGCCCTTTGAGAAGATGAAAATGTTTTCAGGTTTGATATCACCGTGAATACCAATCTTGTTCATCAGTCTCTGTTGGCCGGCAGGGTCGTCGGTGGTTTTCAGCCAGGATTCGGCACCAGCGTGAACTGACTTGAGCGCGTCAGCGATACTAGCACACTGGTTTGCCAGCCACCGCATGTCCTCCTTGCCCGGTTGCTGTGGGTTATCTGTGGACTGCCACAGTCTTCGCAGATCGCTCTCGGCCCACGGGAACACCAAATGGTAGCTGCCCTTGTATTTGTATGTCGCCAACAGGGACAGAAGGTTGGGATGGTCTGCATTGTGCAGGCGCTGCAAGTTGCGAACTTCTCGGTGGAAGGCCTCCTCGTCCTTGGACTTGAGCCTCTTAATGGCGAAGTACGGATTATTCGGGATGGCTGTTTGTAGGTTCTTGAAGTTGTGATGAGCGTCGTGGATCTTGACCTTCCACACCTCGGAGTTACCACCCTTGTAATGGTTCTGCTTCTTGTTCTCCCACGATTCGATGTAAGGAAGAATTATCTTCTCCTCGAGATCGACGTAATCATCCTGTTCTTTGGTCACGTTGGTGAAGACTGGAGAGAAGAATCGCCACTGTGTCCTCTCGAAGGCTTCAATGTCGGCCCGTGTCCAATTACTGAGGCAAGGGTCTGTGAAATCCACCAGCGGCAGAGTAAGATGTTCCTTCGCCAGGAAAACGGTAATGCTCTCAACCTTGTCCAAGAGCACGAGAAGCCCAAAGAGACGGAGTAGCCTGAGATCTTGGCCACTGGCTGTGATGCTAGTGGCCATCTTCTGGACGTCTTGGGCCGGCAAATGAGGAAATTGGCTGATCAACTCAGCATGTACTGCTTGCTGTGACAGAACAGTCTGAAGGGCATCCTCCGGAATGAAGAGACGTCCACCATCTCCGCGGACAAGGGCATTGTTGATCTTGTCCTTTAGGGACTGGCCAGATCCGTCTTCCAGGCCCATCGTTGTCCACGACAGGTCCATGGACTCCCCTTCCGTCACGACGGTGTCGAGATCCGTTGCAGCAGGCAGGAGCTCTTGAGGGAAACCCAAATCCAACTGGGAAGGGTTGGCAAAGTCGATGGAGTCGACGCCAGCAGTGGACGTCTGCGTCGCATGACCGATGGCTTGGTCCCGGCTGAGAGCCAGAGAGTTGCTGCAGGAATCGAATGGCCCGAAGAACAGATTGTCATCATTGAAGTTGAAAGTGTCTAGGGTAGTGTCCTGTGTGGTGTAAAAATGGTTCGACAGAGACTGTGAAGGAGATCAGTACGTCGTTATCCATTGATGGGGAAGGAAAAGAGTCCCGCAGATAAACACAAGGCTCTGGACCTACCGAGTCGTGCCAGAAGTTGTCTAACTCCGTCTCAGCGGACGAGGTCGACGTCCATGTCGACTTGGACTCCATCGTGGTGGTCTCGGCTCCGGTGATCGGGGCCCCGTCGAGATCTGACATCTCAGGAGTAGGCATCGCACAGACAACGGCCTGGTCACTGTGCGTCTTGCTCAATGCTGCTTGCTAATTGCCCTGCTCACACCGAGGATGTTGGTAATCACAAGTGCGGGCACAATTGAGCATTAACAAGTGTGAGCAAGAGCAGGAAATTGTCATAAACATCGAATGACCCTTGGCCAAAAGAAAGACGAGCATACACCTTTTCCTATCAGTCAAGTAGGTAGGAAGGACTCAGTCATACACGGAGCGACCGACCCACCACCACATCTACCCGGGCCAGTTAGAACCTTCCAGAGTGGGGCTCCCGCGCGAATGCGCACACACGAAACGGTGGCCTCCAGGAATGGAATCTGGGGATATCCGTTTGGTAGATTTGTAGGAAACGGTCATCTATTGCATGAAAAGTATAAGTTGATGGATCTTCACGGTGCACTTGCAATAACATGATTAATTTTGCCATATATGCTGAGAATTCGTGCACAAAATGATCGGATATGACTTGCAGCTCATGCGAACAAGAAAGCATTCATAATTGCAACGAAGCCTGCAAAGTTGCACTGTAGTCGCGAGCGTACGCCAGACGGAGCCCCTAACGGAGGCCCCAATGGCACCCCTTCAGGCCCACCGTCCCACGCCCTAGCGCTGACACCACCACCGTTCGAGTTGGTGCTCAAATGCGCAGAGACAAGCCGCCACCACCTCCAGACCACACCTTAGTCGTGCCTGGGGCGCGAGGCAGGCTGACAGGCCGAAATGCAGAAAAGGGAAGACACACCTACCTTGTCGCTCGGCAGTTCCTTTGGTATTACCCCAGGATTTCCGTGCTGCACGCACCCCAGGAGACATTTTTGGGACATCTTGCCCGATCTTCGTTTCCTCGAGAGATACGTAGTGTAGAAGCCCTGCGGTGGCTGCTATTGTTAGTGCGACACCCGCGAGAACCTAAGGCACCCCCACCCCGGATGCGCCAAGCCCGTGGTACTGGTCTAGGCGATCCTAGCAGTTCAAGATTTTCCCCATAGCTCCTTTTACTTCTTTGTCCTGGTCGCACTATGTCCAACCCAGTTCGTGATAGTCTCGTCCGCTTACTCAGCAATGGCAACAGCTTAGAACATACTCACAGATTCCGCAAGCGAGCTGTGTGGGTATCAAAGAGCCCGAGGATGAAGTCCGCAAGACGATCTCAACATAGTCCACGCCAAACGTACCACCCCAAAGGCTCCCAAGATCACTCTCATCATCTTGAAATGCAATGAAGAGAAACATAGGGCAATATTGATGCAAGCGATAGGCGTTCTCTTTCACGATATAAACCGTCCTCGGGCCCGGACAATGCCAAACCAACGGCGTCCTAACCTCGTCACAATCTGCAAAAGCCCGCTCTCTACACGTTCCTTCCACCTGAGCAGGGTGGACTAGGTGACGAGAGGCCATCTCAACCTCTCATCACCCATCACCCAGGCAGACATTTTTTCATTTCCCACCAGCCAAAACTTCCCACACTCAAATAAGAAGCATAAGCACCCGTCAATCAGACCCAAACCGCAACAAACCCGGGAATGACCGTTTGTGTTTCTCTCCGCCACGCGGGCTCGACGAGCTACAGTCGAGCTTCTTGTCCTGCTGCCCCTTGAGGAATGTCTGCCCCTTCCCTTCTTTTCTCTTCCCATCAGCCAAGAAAACGGTTCCAGGAAGCTCTCCTACATTCTGTGATTTTCTCTTCTTTTTCTCTTGCTGTCTCCGTCGCTGGCGAGCTCAGAGAAGGATGGGCAGAAAACGAAATGCCCTTCCTCACTTCACTCCCTGGGGGTATCAAAGTGTTCAATAATGTGTATTTTCCGAAAAATCGTCCTTGCCCAGTGCCCAATATTTGCGAGCTTTCGGCGTCGGATAGTAGGTCCACGCTCAACGTTATCATAACTCGGGGTTGGTAGCCTAGTTTGGAAACTTCGGCCAGTTCCAAGCACCATCGACCCGAGTCCTAGGATGAGCACAGTCGGACTGGGAAGATGTTGTAAAGGAAAGCCGTTTCTTGGTAGAGACGTGTAAGTCATTTCGATGCGTTGAAATTCGTTGCTGTTCGGTGTCATGGGGTGTAATAGGAATGGTCGACAGAAGTAGGTGTACAGACCGAAACGCCATGTAAAAAGTAACGCGGTAGGCTAGGGCAACATAGTCTGAAGCACGGCCCAGACCCGAAGCCGGAAAGGAAAATCAAAATAATAAAAGGTTATCGATTCATGTTTTCAAAGCACAGGTTCAAGCTGCCGGGGCGATAGGTGCAGGGACTGGAGCCGGGATGCCAGCAGCAGCCAAATCAACCTCTGTGTTGCTAACCTCCCCGTTGGTCTGCTTGCTGGGGCAGTCCCTCGAGATGTGACCGGCCTCGCCGCACTGGTAGCATGTCTTGCCAGCGGTGCTGAGAGGGCCTCCGTTGGGAGCAGGGCAGTCTCGCGAGATGTGACCAAGCTTGCCACAAGCGTAGCACTTCATGGCCTGCGCCTGACAGTCACGAGCGAAGTGGTTGGGGCCACCGCACTTGTAGCATGTGGCAGGGCGAGGACCACCACCATACCCGCCGCGGCCGTACCCACCAAAGCCACCACGGCCAACGGGACCTCCACGACCCATACCAACGCCAGCGGGGTTGGGGCAAGCGCGCTGTTGAATAATGTTAGGAGGTATTATAGATGTGGCTGGAGGGCTGTGTACTTACAGCCAGGTGGCCAGGCTGCCCACAGTTGTAACACCGACCGGCACCGGCACCGCTCAGCCTCAGGGTTGGGCAGTCGGCCTGGACGTGACCCAGTCCTTGGCAGTGGTAGCACTGCTTGGCCTCAGTGGTACGAGGGAGAGGGCACTGGTTCGACTCGTGTCCTGGCTGCTTGCAGTTGTAGCAAAGGCGTTCAGCCGAGGAGCAAACTTCGGCATAATGGCCGACGTTGCCACATTTGTAGCAGGCGCGACGAGAGAGCGACGACATCTTGAGGATTTAGGGTCTGTTAAGCAATATGGGGTTAGCGTCACGCTGCATTACTCCTGTAAAGCGCAGAATTTCCATTCTCGATAGTGAGTATCCGGCCGCGTCGAGGATATGCGCATCCAGACTGATTCTTGCGCCCCGGATGGAGCCACGCAGCAAGCTCGAGAAGGTGGTCCTTTATATATCCGCGAGAGCGTTCAGGCAACGGCTGAGGAGGCAACGCAAAGGAGTCTTGCGTGGTCGATATTCAAGCTGCATGGCCTGGCAGGCAACTATATGCACTAGGTAGGGCCGGTGGCTTGATGTTGTATCTCCCCACTTGCTTAGACGTCGAGGACCCTGCAGCATGCACGCCAGTTTGTGTAACCGCGCAGGCGGGGCGCTGTATTCGCTTTGTTGTAGCAATGCGCCATCGTCTGTCCCGCATGAAAGGTGCTCGTGACGTTGTTGATGCCACGAGCGCAGGTGGTCCAACCTCGGCTCTCAAGGCAGAGGCGCGAGCGCGGTAGTCTTGTAACAAGTTGAATGGTATAAAAGGTTGACAATTGTCCTGGCTCAATCTTGGGCCGAATCCAGCGAATTCCGCCCCATCTTGGACCGAGCGGTTCTTCGTAGCTTGGGCGCCGGCGCCTGGCCATCATGTGGGCCATCATGTGATAAAGCCAGGAGCCATCTGTAGCGACTTCTAGCCGATGGTCTCATCAACCAGTGGTCTCGCGGCACCTGTGCCATTTTGATTGATCGCTGAACCCGAATAGCAGAGGAACGTGGTCGAGCCAGGTGTTGGTGACGATGCGCGCTTTTCGACAAGATCATTCAAGACCATTTTGGCGGGGTCCTCGGCAGATTCGGGAGCTGGCGCAAACATGATGTTCGGCATCCGCGGCCGGAGCTCCAGAGTCGAGTATGGACACAGACGGCTGTCGCTGTCGGTTCTCGTGGATGGATACTCATGTTCGACGGGAGCGCGAAGGGGGAGTCGAGGACGAGGTACCTCCAGGCGGGCGGGAACAAGCAGGGCGACATGAAGGAAAAGAAGGAAGCTTCTGTGTACTCACAAGATGATGATGAGGATGGCGAGGTGCGTCCAAAAAAAAAATTCTGACTTCCACAAAACACCAGCTGGAGTATCGACCTTCTTCGTCACGATGTTCAACCTTGAATCCTGACCAACAGCGACGACCACTTCCAGCTCTCCAACTCGCACCTAAAAAACCTAAAAGAGCTTCCTTCGGAACGGGGTGCGTGAAAGACGGGTTCTTTCTGAGGGAAGGGAGGAGAGGGAGGAGAGATCGGAAGGGCAAGGGAAGGTGCGACAAGATGGATACCTATACGCAAGAACAATGGGGCCCCTGTGGGCTAGGACATCTGGACCCGGTGCAGGGACATCTGGGCAGCTGCTGGGTTGACCTGGGTGCGCCAACCCGGTGGAGCCCCAAGTGAGAGCGAGCGCACGCAAAGGGCAAGCGGCTGCCCACCACTGAAAGTACTGAAAGTGTGCCCGACGCCCCGGCCTGCTTGCCCAGAAATGGGTAGACTTCTGCAGTTGCGTTGACTTGGGTCTAGCGCATGAACGGGGAACTGGTTGGATGGGGTCGCTGTGCCTCGTGCCTGCACCTAACCTACCCTGCCTACCTCTTTCCAAGTCCTGACCTGCCATCCATTTTGTGTCTTGGTCCCCTGCCCCCCGTCCTTGCAGATTGCACTATATTAGAGCGGTAGGGTTGGCAAAACCCAAACCGATATGGTGAGAACGTGCAGCCTGCAGATGTGTGCAGGATCAGATGCACAAGGGGGGTTGCACCGACTGGCCTGCGGCTGAAGAAGCTGACGTCGGCAGTGTTCCCTGAGAGAGAGAGAGAGAGAGAGAGAGACGCAATGCAAGGGGCGCATAACAATATCCCTTCCCCCTTCAGACGGGCATCATCTATCTGAGATCGTTGCCCAGCTAGTTGGGTCATGTCTAGCGTCTGCTAGTTGGCGCTGACTGTGGAGGTACAATCACATTCGACAATCAACTTTCAATCTCCACCGAGAAATCCCGATATTGGACCTGAAGCCTGTCCCGCCGCCGGAACGAGAAGACGGCTCGGAATTTCTCTCCTTATATTGGAGAGGCGTTCTTAGGCGCGCACCCCGGGAATGGGGCTGGATTCCTAACCAACCAACCCAAGGGATACGTGGGATTCATTCCTGGCATTTTTCGCTTTTTGTTGTTGGCTGTTGGCTGGCGGCAGGATCCAAAAAGTCTATATCCCATGCAGCTTCACGAATCGAGAGCAAGGCCGCTCGAGCGCCAGCGTCTCCTTGGGCTATCTCCTCAGACTTGGGCCAGTTCTGTTTCATTGGGCGTCTTCGCGCACGGCGCGTTCGCACTTCTCGCCGATGCACGTCCATTATATCTGCCCTAGGGTAGGCGGGATAACACCAGGTCAGGTTAGTCCCAGCTATATGCCACAGTATATCTGGCCAATATAAGAGGCCATAAAGCAGCGCGACCAGTCCGGTGCGGTCGGCAGTTCCTCTAGCACTGGCGCCGGCGCCTAGAGAAGCGCGTCTGGGGTGACAAGATATCACCGATATCACCAACATCGCCGGCGATCCTCCCGTATCCGCTTACCGAGCTGCCGGAAGGACCCTCGGAGCAGCTCGCTCTCGGCAGCAGCAGCAGCAGCAGCACCCAGAGGCCAGGGTTCTAGATCCAAGATCAAGGCCAAGGAAAAGCCAGCCTGCAGAACTCCATAGCGCCTGGCCCTGCACGTAGCTTTCATTCCCTGACTCGAGCTGCAGGATCGTCAACCAGTGCGCGTGTATCGACGCGCCGCCCAAGGACAGGCCTCAGAAGCATCAATGCTCGCCCGAGGCCGGGGGATGCACTCTTAACCCCATACTTGCAAGGATCGCACGTGCCTGTCAAGCTTGTCGTCTGTTTTGGCCCCCAACAAGAAGTTCGGCGAGTCTTGTCACATACACTATTACCGTACCACCGCCACATCTTTGAAAATACGAATACGTCCTAGCGAACTTTCGTGGCTAAGCTTATCCTAGGGTATGTGATTGCCTTCTATGGGAGGTTCGTCTACAGGATGTTGTCCCATAGGAGAGTGTCCCAGAGGTGGAGGAGATACCTAGGTACCGTGGCTGCGTAGCGGACACCCGAGCAAGGCTCGTTGTGTACAAAACGTGTATGTTTCTCTGCGTGCACGACGTTTTGCTTGTATTACAATAGTTACGTTGCTCTGGCAACAGGGCTGACGCTTGTTCTTAACGATCTCGCGCCATGTCGTCTCAACGCCGTTTCGAGCGTCTCCCGCGTGTAAGCTACGCGGCCACTGGCCGCCGGGTTCCAAGTAGCCGCCCGTTGCGGATCGCCTCTCACCGACCAGGCCCTTAGATGGCGCCGACCAGATCCACGAATACGCGGGGAAACCTATTTAAGTGCGCAAGAACCAAATAAGTGGTCGTCGATACGAGTGTCCACGTCGCCTCTTGATCTCGAAGAATACCCTCGGCTTATTCTTCTGGCAGGCGGCGGCACATGATTTTGCGTAGTGTTTCTTTGCGCAATTCCCGCGCAGTGTCGCCAGCGCGGTATCTCGGTGTAGCCTCGGTGGCCAGATCTATTGGCGGGATGCGACAGGTGAGACGATATCTTCACCGAGGCAGAGCTGCAATCAGCAGTAAATTGCCATGATCCAGCCATGAACGGAACGCGCAGTAGGTGATTACCAAGGGCACGAAAGGAAAAAAAGACATCTTTCCGAGACGCACTTTCAGTGTGCCGTTTGTCTTGTATTAGCTCCATTCCCGTATGATTCGACTGAAGCTTGTCTCCCAACCACATGCCTCCCCTCCACCGTACAACTCCCCACCCCAGGCAATGAATGTGTGTATAATGCCACCTCCAATACAAAAACAAAAACCGAATCTGGCCGCGACCAATGTCACCCTTTTCGCTCCAAACACCGATGCTGGAAATAAAAATGTAGGCGCAGACAGACAAAGTATCTGTCAAAACGACAGTGCCACCATCTTGGAGGGAGTATATCCACCAACGACAATAACAACCACCACGATTCTGCACAAATTTCGAGCCGCGACGCAAATTCACAATCGTACTCTTACATATACATATGCAGCAGCAGTATGCTCTAGACACAACAGCCCACATCTCAGTGTCGAATCTCTCCTCGGATTAAATCATCAGAAACTCGGCGCGGCGGCAATCCTCCCCGCCTCAGAAGGGTGCACCGGCAGCGGGACTTCAGTCGTGGGCGCGATGGACCTAGGCTGCGCCTCAATGACATACGCGACGCCGTCCTCGGAGGCATACGACGGGGGCCGGCGCTGGGCGCCGCGCGATGACGACCCTGCCGCGTCGCCAGAGGTGCTGTTGGCGTCGTCCGACGAGGAGTCGTCGCCGCTGCTGCCGCCCGCGCGGGACATCTCGTGCTGCTGCTCCTCGGGGACGGCGGGCACCTCGGTGTTGCGCTCCCAGTAGATGCGGTTGGGGTCGACGCGCTAGATAATGTCACGGCTTAGTCACACACACACATAAACACACACAACACACAGATATACTGCAGGGTCTATCTTGTTACTTACCACACTCTCCCTCCACAGCCCATAGGCAGGCGGGTTCATCTTGGTCGCCTCGCTCTCGATACCCGCGGCCTCCTCGTCGCGCGCCAGGACGACCCGGATCGGCTGCCGCGGGATCGCGTACCCGCCGGGGCCGTACATGCCCCTCAGGGCATTGCGGCGGGCCTCGTCCGACGACCGCTTGGGCCGCAGGATGAGCAGGCACAGGCGGATGAGGCCCTGGCAGAAGAAGATGGTGGCGAAGAGGATGATGAGGATGAGGAGGACCGTGAACTCGCTGTTGTTGATGTTCTTGGTCAGGGACAAGGCCAGGTCTGTGTGGGTATGGTTAGCTTGATGAACTCGTGGGTGCATCTCTGGCCAGATTGTGTTCGGTGGTACTCACAGACTGCGAGCAGCGACACCAAAAATGTCCCCGAGATAAAGCACTGCAATATCTGCGATCGAACCTTCCGGCTCTTGATCCAGGGGAAGCAGAAGAGGAAGTGTTTCGGGTGAGGCCTGTCGCTGTCACCATCATCATCACCGTCCTCGACGTCCCGGATCCTCCGCCTCCTCCGCCGCCGGCTCCCGCTGCCGTCGGAACTCCCACCATGGGAGCTCGTGCCGGGGACCTCCAGGCGGTCCCGGTGCCGGCGGTGCCGATGTCTTCGGCTCCGGTCACTCCCGCTGCGGTCTCTGTGGTGGCGTCGTCTGCGCCGCCCTTCGTCCGCCAGGTCGGCGAGGCTTGACTCTGCCAGGTCTGGGCCGTGGTAGCCGTCTCCGCCTCCGCCCCGTTGCCGGCCGATCTCGCCAAACAACCGGCCCGAGTCGGGGCCAGCTGGTCGCGCGACTGGTGCGGGCTCGGTGACCGTGACCGTGGGTACAGGTGGTCCGGTTGGCCTGCACGGCTCGTCTACGGACGGCCGCAAGGCAGGGTGGATTTCGTGCAGGGGCGGTCTCGACGTCGGGGGGCCGTTGGATCCCTGCGTCCATGTCCTCTGAAGCATTGGGAGGTGCAGCCTCGTGCTCGGCAAGTCCACGATGATGCTGTACCTTGAGGGCAGTGTTGAGTCCCTAGGTCCAGGCTGCCTCTCGAGGTCCTCGTCATCCTCCTCCTCGGGGTAGTGGCTGCTGCTCGGTCTCGGGACTGGGTGGGTGTTGGATCGCGAGGCACGGGTGGTGCGAGCGCCTGGCCATTCTGTCCCGTTGGCACTTGTTGCCTGTGTGCTGCTGGAAAACCTAAACCTCGAGGGCACGCTTGGTCGTCTTATACCCAGTCGTGAGAAACCACCTCCCTGCTGGCCGCGCTCAGTCATCTCCGGCTCAGGTGAGTCAGATTGGTCGCCTCGTGGTGAGAGAGGCTGGTTCTCGATGTCGTCGAGTGAGGACCGGCCACTGGCCGGGTCGTTCCGGCGCAGAATGACGCGGCTGAACATGTTGTCGGTTCGTTTTCCTTTGGCTGTGATCAGTCTGGCTTGTTCGATATTGCGGGTCGACTAGATCCAGGTCGTGGGGTTATTGTGGCTTGGATCCAGTCATGACTCTGTCCTTCAATCGTCTGAAATTGCGGGGATCTTTTGATTCACGGTGATAGCACACTCGCATTTGCGAATTGCGTGTTGACCGTGACCCCGAGAGACAAAGGCCCGAAACCAACACGGCGCCTCGAGCTGACAGTTGCGACCGTTACACCTTTCAGTTTCACAGGTCCCAACCGAGTGAAAACTTGCTCGACGGGTCAGCCACACGGGCTCAATAATCTCAGCCGCGGAGGTTATTCAGAGACCAATGTCTCAGAAGAAAAGTGCTGTCGGTCGTGGTGGGCTCGGCGCCACTTCTCAGTCCCAAAGAGGTCCGTCCGTTCGGGTCGGAATATGTATATCGATTGGCGTCGATATATGTGAAGAGGACCAGCCGTTATTCTTCAATGGGAACCAGTAGTGAGTATCAAATATGGAGCCCAGATCTGTAAATTCGAGTAAAATGAAGGGCGGTGGTGATCGGCTGCGACGATCGTTGCTGGAATCGACTGTGTTTCTCGACGATGTTTGTACAAGTCCACCACGAGTGGGGGAGAAACAAAAAATGGGTAGCAAGAACTGAAAGGTCGATCCGAGGCTCACAGAGCCAGCTGCAAGTAAAATTACTGTCGTCGTAGGATTTTGGGAATTGAGGGAAAATAAAAACCTGGGTGGGAGGTCGAGGGCAAAGAGGGTAGCCCGGCGAGCAGACCAACAGGAATTACACCAAAGATGTCTCGGGCAAATGATCGACAAGGAATTGCAATGCTCTCTCTCAATGCAGCGTGCAGACGCCGATATGCAGTCCACGCAGGTCAGTGATAACTGGCATGGCTGGATCGGCCAGCCAGTGGGAAAATTGTGGACGTTGATGTCGTGTGGATGTCGAGGAAGACGGTGGTGAGGGAGAAATGGTTCGTGGACAGGAGCCCGTCTCGCGCCGCACCAAGCCAAGCCAGGAGCATGCCATGCATACGGGCTGCAGGTATGCGGGTGCCTGTCTTCGTCTCTGGGGCCTGTTGCTTGTCAGGCTTGTGTGTGGTGCCCGTGCCTGTGCCCAGCCCATGCCTGGTGTGGATCAAAATGGATGGGTCCCGACCAGATGCGTTCACTACTCTGCTGCAGGTCCCCAGGAAGTTCATCTCCCAAGATTGGACTCGACCGGGACACTGCCAAGGTCCAGGGGTTGAGAAGATAGTGGCAGGACTGGCAGGACAGGCAGGACAGGCAGGACAGGCAGGACAGGCAGGACAGGCAGGACAGGCAGGACAGGCAGGACAAACACACACAGACACACAGCGAGAGAGAGATCGAACGTGCGAAGCCGCAGCCGAGGTAGGGTGTCAGTGAGTGCAGGGGCCGCCTCTCTTTCGTGTCTTGCTTCAAACCACCCACCCACACCCACACCCACACACAACCTGACAATACGCGCACAACCCACCCAAGTGCCTCCATCTCTTTGGACGCATCTGCTGCGGAGGCTCCTCCAAATCCGTTAAGCGAACACGGAGTGACAAACACATCATCAAACAAGTATCATCGTCATGACCTTGACCATGCCACAACGTCGCTTTTGTTTATAATTAACAATCTCTCCAGCTCCCCAAAATCCCGGGACTAGGGGCTGGCCCTCGACCTGGCCGGCTGCATAGTAGATATCGCATTGGTCAGCTTCAGATACTGTGGCTTTCTCAGGTCCGTCCCATGTATCTGTGTCTGCATGTACAAGCTTATTTCCCCTCGAATCCGCCGGCCCGTGGGCTCGCTGTCTCTCTGCCTGTCTCTGTATGCAATCTTCCTTCCAGCTATCGTTCTTGCATGCAACATGACCAACAGGTCGTAATTTCCTCTGCCACTTATATCCATATGTCCCTTGCATGCATGCATTGTAACCCCATACGCGCCGTTTTCCCCCTGAAGCTACTCTATAGTGTACCAAGTTGGCACTACCGACCCCAGGTCTTGAACCGGGAAAAACGATGATGTGCAAAGTCAACTGTGCTCGACGCAGACGCTCGGCCTCGAGATAGTCCCCATAAGGGTCGACGAGGGAGAGCTCAAGATTGGCCAGGGCCCCACACCATCCGTTACAGCTTTCCCAGCTTTGGGGGAAAATAAGCTGCATCTGTTTTACATGAATCAGGGGGTCCCCCATTTGGGCGGATGCAGGGGGGATCCGAAATCTTGGGATGCTGTTTCACCTTGCCCTCCGTGGCGGCCTCTGGCCAATCGACCGGCCCTCGCTACCGCCAAGCTCTTGTCTTGGTGTGACGTTTGTCGTTGGTGGTCGGCGGTCGACCTGCGAAATATTACCTCGGGAAGCAACATTTTGAGTTATGAGCTGAGAGACACTCCAGCCCAATCGTTGGGCCCGGTGTTTCTCAGTTCATTGAGTTTATTTCAGAGACAGATGCCGGCGGCAGCCACAACGTCACCACTTCTAGTATCTCGACGTATTGTGGAGACTCGATAGTGTCAGCTGCATGAACGGACATGAGTAGACGAGAGACAAGGCTGAAAGGCATGATCGCTCTCATTATTTTGGCTTTCACTGACGCAAAAGTCCGACCAAGGCGAGGCTAGGGTTCTACTTCCCCTTCGCGATTGATTGCCGCCTGCGATTGTGACTACCCAGTTTCACAAGGCGTAAGGCGTAACGAGCTCCGATCGACTCCACGAATGCGTGATCAGATGAATGGTGAGATCGCGGGGGATTCTGATACAAAGGGCGATGCACGTGGTGGCACGCCAGCAGGCATCAAACATTCTCCTCTCCGTCCGAAGTTCGGGCCTACAGGGCGGGCGACACAGCCACAATTGCGTCTGCCTGCTTGTCTGCTTGCCTAGGTCTCGCGAGACGGCCCGTCGGGTCTCATGTCCACAGCGCCCTACTCTTGTGCCGCTTGCCCAGTCTCCTCCGAAGTCCGTCACGACCTTGAGCCGCATACTGCGGTATCCGGCTCGGCGAGTGCGGACTGCCCCGGGTCCCGAAGAGGGCCAAGACTCGCGTGTCATCAGCACATCAGAATTTCCCAATGCGCCAGACTCATTCCATGACCCACCCACACATGGCCCGCCGAAACGTCTCCATACATATTGAGACGAACACCCGCAATCTATTTCGCGGTCCGTAAAAGCCGTACCATCGGACAACTTGGTCTGTGCTGTGGAGTCACGATATTGTCGTCCCTTTCCCTGGTAAAACACAAGTCGGTTACCTCCCAATGTCACAATCTCACCTCAGTTCGCCGAGCAGCATTGTCCGGTCTGCCGAAGCCGAGAGGATGATGGGATCTTTGCCGGGCCCAAACTCTGCAACATTGACAGTGCCCTTATGGCCCGGTAGCTTGTAGAGCAGCTTGCCGTTGTCGCTCGACCAGATGACGACAGTGCCGTCGCCCGCGCCAACGCCAATTTTCTTGCCATCTTTGTCCCAGCTGGCCTGCACCAGGTTCTTCTCGATGCCGACCTGCGCGCCATCGAAGGTGCGAATGTGCCTCTCCGTTGGTGCGAACGGACGAATGTCCCAGGTCCGTGCCGTCGAGTCCATCGAATATGACAACAAGCTCTGCGAGTCTGGCGAGACCCTGAGGGTGGTGATAGTGTCCTGGTGTCCCAGCATGGAGTAAACCACACCCTTCTTCCGTATGTCCCACACCTTGATATCGTTGTCGATGCCGCCCGAATAGATCTCGTTGCCGGCTTCGGAGATGGCAACCGCGGTAATGGGGAACTGTGTCTCTATGTAGTCTGCCGCATTCTTCGTCCTTGGGTCCCAGATGCCTATTGTGCCGTCGTCACTGCCACTGATCAACGTTTCTTCGCCGCGCTTGCTGATGTCCAGCGTGTTGATGACCTCCTCGTGACCAACGTAGCGCCGTATCCTCTGCCCGGAGGTCAGATCCCAGCTGGCAAGGTGCATGTCGGCCGAGGCGGAGAAGAGGATCTCGGAGTCGCGAGACCATTGAAGGTCTAAGACGGCGCCGCGGTGGCCGGTCAACAGGCCGTAGTTCTCGCAATCGCCGTAGGTTCGCCAGAGCACTATGCGCCTGTTAGCAGCTGTCGCAAACGAGAATTGCTCAGGGGAAGCTTACTGATGCTGCGATCCATGGATCCGGAGGCGATGAGATTCCCGCTGGGGTCAAACTTCGCGGTGAAGATCTCCCCCGAATGCCCAGACAGTTCCATCACCGGCGCTTGAAGGCCGCTGGTCCGTGGTGTCTGGTCGCAGGTCAGCTTTTTACAACGTGCATTCTGAGAAGCTTTGACGTGAGTAACATACCGACTGTACCAGGGCACTGCTCCCTGAGGCATTGGCTCTTGCGAGAGCCCTCTCGCCCAGGTTCTGGCGCTTGACCACCAGTTGACCCGAGGGGTCATCGGACGCAGGTCTCTTCTCGGCAGACATCGTGTCTCTTTTGGTGCAGCGTCGCGCGGAATTCGAGAGGATGGAGCTGAGGGGTTCGGAGGCGGTGCCGAGTCCGTAGTTGTAGTTGTAGCTGGGGCTTGAGCTTCAGTCGACAGGCTTGTTTACATTATGATGCTGCAGTCTTGGGGTCGCAACTTGCTAGCTGAGATTTCGGACGAGGAAGCGGCAAGGCTGGTCTGTGCTTGCGGCGCCTGCCTGCCGCGGCGGAACGTCCCTGTAACCACCGTCACCGACCCTCGCGGGAACGTCGCATCGATAGACCAACACATTTCCTGGGCAGAACATAGCGGCGACCTTGGCTTCATTTTTCCTTGAAGAAGTCCCTCCTTGAGCGTCTCTAGGTGCTGATTTGGATGATTTCATGATTTGGCGTTGATCGCAGCCAAGCTCGATACGAGCTGCTGACCCCCTCGTTGTCATCTTCGCCATGTCTGCAAGCAAAGCTGCCCGGGTGGGCGAAGAGTACGTGCGATGCCTATGCTATCTTGCAGCCCAGACACAAGGTTGCCTTACCACTCATGTCATGAAAACGGTCGGCTAACATATCGCAGAATATGGAAGTAAGCATGTCGTCCGATCTTGACAATACACCGAGTCCGAACGTATCCCCCGATCGAAACTGACCCAGATGCAAAGGACCCGAATAGACAAGGTCAATTCCGAGCTCGTCGTGCTCACCTACGGCACCATTGTCGCACAACTATGCAAGGACTTTGACGGTGACTACGTGGAGGTCAACAAGCAGCTGGACAAGATGGGATACAACATCGGGCTGCGTCTGATCGAGGACTACCTGGCCAAGTCGAACACGATGAAGCGTTGCGCAAACTTCCGGGAGACGGCCGAGATGATCTCCAAGGTACGCGGGTTCCGTTCTCATGCTGGCCATGAATGTTTATCAATACGGAACGCTGTCGCAGGGTGATAAATAGCGGGCATGGGCTGACAACAAGGTGCTGCTCAGGTCGGCTTCAAGATCTTCCTCAACATAACACCCACCATAACAAACTGGACGAGCGACAGCAAGCAGTTCTCACTGGTCTTCGAGGAGAACCCCCTCGCCGACTTTGTCGAGCTGCCCGACGACGGCCGCGCACAGGACGAGCTGTGGTACTCCAACATCTTCTGCGGGGTGCTGAGGGGTGCGCTAGAGATGGTGCAGATGCAGGTTGAGGCCCATTTCATCAGCGATGTTTTGAGGGGCAACGATACCACCGAGATGCGGATAAGCCTGATTCGGTATATTGATGATGAGCTGCCGCCTGAGGATGATTGATTTGGCGGTCAGGCTGGTTACAGCTTGGACACTGAGGGCTTCCTATCTGCACGAGTGCTAGAGAAGTTACCTACGCCCTGCGGTATTATTTTTGACACGGAACGGGCAACTCCGTTCCGACATCTGGGTTTGGTGTGCTATGAGAAGCCATCCGTCTACAACATCCATTATTTACAACATCACTCGTGGTTGCGCCGAGAAGGCCGGTCGCAAGGATGAGTGTCTGGGCCAGGGCGTCATTAGACGGGATGTGTTGGCGTCCAAGAGATACGTGCCGGAATTTAGAGCCTTTGAAAACTCGCACGCTCCTTCAAGGCGGTGAGAGACTGCTGTCTGTGACTATACCTCTAGCCCTTGATGAGTCCTTTGACACGCGCCACCGCCTGATCACAGCATGAGACCTCCGCGTCGACATGCAGCAAACGCTATCCCTGTCGCCTCCCAGAAGCAGGTAAACACCCGGAGGGTACATGATAAAGTGCTGACCCGAGACCTGTCACCAGGAGCCGGGCCTGCGTGAATGGCAGGCAAGACATCCCAGGGTCTGGCCATGTTACACAGGCGTGTGGGTTAGAGTTGTCTTGCGGCGTGTATGCACATTTCGCCCATGGAGAAAGAGTGGGTTCTCCAGCAGTTGCCCAGTGTCTCGGAATGACTTTTTGTCTTTCATTGATTCCTCAACGTTTCCCTCCTGCGGCTCTCCTGAACAATGCGTCGCGCGTGCCCGCGTAGCCGTTTGTGTCTGCCACATACCCCACAGCGCAAGCTGCCGTGTGGTTGAGCGGGCCGCGCCGAGAGCAGGATGTGAATAAAAGGACAAGGAAGCCCAAAGAGGAAAGAGCGTAGAAAGAGATGAGATTTGCACCTGCAAAAATAGAGGGTACACCCGAGCCCTATGGAAAAGCCGAACAACCTCCTACAAGACAGCCTCCTATGGGACAACCTCCTCCAGGAAAATCTCCTACGGGAAAACCTCCTACAGGATAACCTCCTATAAGAAGCCCTCCTATAGGACAGCCTTCTACAAGATAACCCCCTATAGGATAACTTCTTATAGGATGACCTCTTATAAGATAATTAGCTTGGGTGTAGCCTCTGTTTTTGTGGGTGCGAATCCCCGGTCCCGTAGAAAAAGGGGAGGGAAGAGCCGCAGAGAAGGTAATAAATGCGGGATCCACCAGAATCGTGGCTCAGCCTGACGTGCAACGTCCTTGCCGGCCCGTATTAAGCTTTGCTGTGGGATCTTGTTGATCCCTGGTCTCGCCTGTTTCTGTGTTGGGTCCCCCGAAGTAGGGAAAAGGGCCACCGGGGCCGTTGTTGGTGTCCCCCAGACAGATCGGCACTTGCCTTAGCAGTAGGGTATATGACAGGTGGTGGAGGATCAGCTTACCGTGGCATTGCCGTAAGGCTGAACTGGGATGTGGTGCAAGTAATATCGGGGCCGATGGTGGACGGCGCAGCATTCCCGTCAGTCTTCGGAGTTCGGTGCCACAGGCAAGCAAAACGTCGACGGGTTGAATGAGCCCTTCTGCAGCATGCAATCTAGTGCATTCGTTTTTGACCTAGCATTTTTCGTGTTGCGGATTACACAACGTGCTACAGCACAGCAAGCGCGGCGGGCACGACCTAATGCAAGGGACAAGCGGAGGGGTCCTCTCGAGCCTGACCATTTCCGGGATTGATGTGCAGGGCCCGGCCCAGATAAATAGCGAGCTGCCAGGCTGCATCTGTCCATCGTGCTGGAGGCGAGAGAAGAAAAAAAAGCTGGACCTGGACCCTTGGGCATGGCAAGGGCCCTGCTTGCTTTCCGCCGCCGGCCCACGGGTTGGCCAAGGGGGAAGAGGAGATGGAGGATGGGGCCCATGGATTTAATTCTGGGGCATACTACGACCTCATCACTCGCTTCGGCTGAGGATGAGCCGCAACGTGGCATATGCATGACAGGCAGGTTCAGAATGTAACCACAGCACACACGGCGGCAACGGCGTCGGACTCGAAACGGGCTGCAGGTTGGCAGGCGGGAACTCGCAAAGGGGACACGCAAGGACTTGGCCGTGGTAGCGGCGGGCACCTGGGCAGCAGGGCGGCAGCAGGGCATGGGATGGAAGCAATTCACAACATGTTCTATCAGAGTCATGATGTGACAGGTCAAGTTGCATCGGCTGTCGACGCCTTGCCGTGCCGTCATTTCGATAAGCCCGATCGGCCGGCTTTTGCCCAGATCACCTCAACATCTGCTGTCCATCGACGTGGTCTGCACTTGGAAGCCCAATCACGCCACAAGTCTGGTGGTCAACCAGTGGACGACACCATGGTGGGTGTTTGTGCATTGAACCGCGCTGCAAATCAGACCAAGCAACAATGAGGGCAGGTTGCGCCTCACTCCGGCCTGGACGTCAACCTCACTTGCTGCGCAGATGAGTCTGGCGACAAGACTCACTTATTACTCACTCACCCCTTTCATGAGGGTGGTCAGCCAGTCTGGTGGAGAGCAAGGAGACGAGAGACATGGGCAGTGGGAGCTCTGGTGGAGCTTACCCCCCTTGGTTCGCCCGCTGGTGGTTGTGGATATTTGCATATCGAGATGGGCGGGCACAGTCTCCAATTTCACCCGCAAATGGATGGCATCATTTGGCATGAAAGCTTATAGATCCCGGCTGGCAAGGGTCCTGGACCCTGCCAGCAATCTGCCCTCCCCCGGCCGCCCTGGTGCTGCCCTGTCCTGCCCTGTCCTGCCCTGCGCAGATGATTCCCGACGTTGCAATCCATGACCCATGGCCAGCCAAAAAGACGGGGGGAAGCGGCTGAAGACCACATGGCATTTGCAAGCCACAGTCAGCGAAGACAAAAAAAAAAGTATGAGTCTAAACATGACTTATTCGTATGGCTGGCTGGCAGGATGACAAGTCGAAGGTAGGTAGGAGGTGTGTATTACCTGCAGGTGTCTCCTTGGGCATCGCCATCCATGCAGAAGAGCTTGATGGGATGGGATGTTACACGGTGGCCGGACGAAGACGACTGTCTTGTTTGCAGTAACTGAATACCGGCCGGTGTTTTGCGCATAGGGAGCTCCGTTAAGACGGTGCCAAGTCCAAAGCGACAGGGGTGAGGGTGGGGTATTATATGGACCGTAGCATACTCGTATCTATGTCAATCCTGTGGACAGCAATATCCCGACGTGAAATGGCCAATTTGGGAACTCATGGCCATCAAGACCAATCAGACGGTAGCTTAGGGCCTTTGAAAATATCCGAGTGCATTTTCGCAATTCAAATCTGATCTGACTTTGAATATTTTCCAAGTCGGCCACCGACAGACGTTGACAGCAGAACCGTTTTATACGCGGAAGCCTCTCAGCGTTGGGCAGTCTGATCCCTGGCCATCTACCCGCTTAGATGCCTAGTGGCTGCATTGGTGCCTCAATCCCGAGGCAACCGGTCCAGAAACGTGCCGTGCTCAGATGTACGCAGGCCTGGTCACCCCCAGTCTTGGACATGGCCAGGGAGCTTCACCCAATCTGCAACATCCATCTAGGTCTCCTTGTCCCTCTCGCTCTGAAGTTGTTCAGTTCCAGCGCGGCTTCATCGAACACACAAAAATCAGGCCCGGCCAGATCCATCCCCCTTCTCCTTTCCCTCACCTCACCTGTTCCCCCCCTCCCATATCACACCTTTTTTTCCTCGACTCTCTCCCTCTTAAACCTCGTCCCCCCAAGCTGCCCTGCACGCCCACAGCTGGCCTCGCATATCCCATTTGCCCGTGCGTGTACAGTGCGTGTGTGTGTATGTGTGTGTGTTTTTTGTGCCTGTGTCAGACTGCACCAGCTGCGACAGCACCAGAGCGTGTCAGGTTGGATGTTTCCTCATTTGCGCATCAGCTCCCCGTCTGTTGTCAACCCGTCTGCACAGAGCAGCTGAAAGGGAGTTGGAGGTGCAGCGAGCCAGGTGCCAGGGACACGGGAGAGAACGGCTCCACGCCCACCGCTGCCCAAGCACGCCAGCCACAGCTCTTCTGCCTGCCAGCCAGCCAGCCAGCCAGCCATCCGAGCAGCAGCAGCAGCAGCAGCACCGAGCAGCCAGACAGACCGGCCCTTTGCTGCATATCGGGACGCTACTCTCGGCCTGAACCACCTAACAGAACCCGGTCGAGTCACGGTCGCCTGCCCTGTGGGATACCCAGGTAGACACCTAATCTGCCTGCCTGCCTACCTGCAACCCCCAAATCCGCCTAACAAGGCCACCGTACGGCTTTTTCCCCAGCTCTTGGTCCTCAGCTAGCTCGCCCCCAAGCCAGCCCGAGGGCATTGCTACCTACTCCAGTCCCACCCGCCCACAGGACTCGCAGGGCACTGCTTGCCGGCCATCTGCACTCCTGGCAGTGCTTCTCAGTGGAACCCCCACAGAACCACAGAAACCACCTGCAATTCCAGCACTTGCCCGGATCACCCAGCAGCACCACCCTCTTGACCCCCCGACACATCGACCCTCGGAGGCTCACAGGGCTGTCTGCAAATCTCCAGCCCTCTAAAACTCAGTTTCCGGTTCTGCCCATTCACACTGTGCCCCCTGCCGCCCAGCTGCACCTACGGCACAGTGCCCCGGCAAGCCCAACCCCCCCTGTTTTGGCCGTGCTGGATCTTCGCGCGACCAGCACCCAGCGAACGGAGGTCGGCCCTCTCTCCATCATTACTCAACTCAAACCCAACTCGACCTCTCCCGTTCCAGATCAATCTCCTCCTGACGGACCGGCCCTCTGACCTCTCTCTCTCTCTCTCGCCCTCGCCCTCGCCCCCCATTCTCTGGTTGATGCCAAATCAATCCATCGACTCATTTGGCCACTCGGAACCAGGCCCACGACCACGTCCCGTCCTGGACCACGACCACGACGCCGACCTCATTCCCGCAGCTGCCTTCGGTCGCATCTCCACCCTGCAGTGATCCATCTGTCACTCTGGCACTCTGGCACTCTGTCCCTCAACCTTCCATTTCCATCACGCGTTTCAGACCCGGCAGCCTCTCTGCGTCCTGCGTCCTGTGTCTTGCGTGCATCCCAACCCTGTCCTCTTCCTCTTCCAGCCTCGTCAATCCATCCCTCTTTTTTTTTTTTCTATCATCCCACCCACACATGCACCCTTCCGTCCTAGACAGTAGCAGCATCAGCAGCAGCCTCTTCAAGAGCTGGCTCGGAAATTAGCACCAACTACCGAGCACGTCTATCCGCTGGACCAGGGCCACGACGAGTCCCGCGACAAAGTCCGCCCCCGTCCAAAATAACCTCGTCTCGCTGAGACTCAATTGTCAAAGCGTTTCCGCCCGCGCATCCGACTTTCTCCGCCTCTCCTGACACCGAACCAGCCTTTCGCTGCGGCAGACCCGTTCTGCGATCGCAGACGCGCCGCCACGTAAGGATGAACAACGTCAATATGGCCAACATGCCCATGGGTGGCGGGCCCGTCGGTCCTGCCATGCCCATGATGAACAACGGCGCCGTCGCCGGTCCATCTGCGCCGCGACCACAACAGCAGCAACAACAACAGCAACAAGCACAGCAGCAGCAGCAGCAGCATGAGACCAATAGGCATCTGCTAAACACATATATCTACGAATATTTCCTGCGCAATGAGATGTACGACTGCGCGCGCACCCTGCTGGGCGCCGACCCGCAGATCAAGACCCAGGACGGCCCGAACTCTCGGCGCGACGAGAACGGGAACCTGCTCGGCAACGGCGACTCCATGGACGTCGATAGCAAGGACGGTGTCGACGCGAAGAGACCCGACGATCTGCCCCAGCCTAGCATTGCTAACCTCTCGGTCGACCAGCCATTCCTCTTCGAATGGTTCTGTCTCTTCTGGGATATGTTCAACGCCCAGAAGGGCAAGAGTGGAAATGGCCAGGTCAACTCGTACATGAACCACACTCAGGTATGTGTAGCTGGCTCGCACATTCGTTCCTGGGCTCGGAGGGCCCGTGTTCGCAATTGCTAATATTCTCATAGAACCAAACTCGGCTGCGCCACAGTCAGCAGCAGGAGCTGATGCGCCAAATGAGGCCAGACCTGACACCCCAGCAGCAGCAGATGCAGATGATGCAGATGCAGCGCAATGGTGCCATGGGCTTGGTCAAGCCGGGCAACAACCTGCCTCGCACAGCCATGGCCAATAGCCAGCAAAAGTGAGTGCGGCCTGAGAACCCACCCCACCTTGAAGTAGTTGCACGCTTGCTAACAACGGCGTCCCTCCAGCCCCAACAACATGATGCAACATATGCTCCAGCAACAGAAACAAGGCCCGATGCAGCGAGAACCCTCGGACATGGATGGAAACCGACCACGTCCCTCTTCCCCAGGCTCGGCCGACAATGCACCATCTCCCTCCAAGCGCATGCGTCTCTCTGAGGGTGGTCCCTTCAACCCTGCTCAGAACGGCATGATGCCTAACGGCCGACCAGCGGGACAGGGGATGCCAGGCCAGCAGCAGCAGGTAGGAACCGGCCCTTCTTCGCAGCACGCTGAGCAACTGCTTCTTCAAAGTGGTATAAATCCATCAACGCTGAACCCTGAACAGTTCGCAACGTTTCAAAATCAGTCTCCAGCGGTGCAGCAGAAGACGATCCAGACTTATGCGGCGAACCTCCAGCAGCAGCAAAGCCAGCAGATGGGCAAGCCAATGCCTAATGCGAATGGCCCTCCCGGACAAGGTTCGCCCATGGTTGGCCAGGCTCCTGACGGCGCTACCATAAACTCATTCTACAATGCCGAAGGGATGGCTGCTGCGCCTCCAGGTGCGATGAGGGGCCCCGGCGGTCCCAACGCCACCCAACAGGCTGGTGGCAGCAACCACGCTCTTCAGGACTACCAGATGCAGTTGATGCTTCTCGAGCAGCAGAATAAGAAAAGGCTCATGATGGCGAGACAGGAGCAGGATGGTGGCAACAACATGCCCATGGCCAGGGAAGGCGGTCCCGGCGGTCCTGGAGGTCCTGGTGCGCCTCCCGGAGCCGCTGCCCCATTCCAAGGCGCGTCACCACAGGGAGCTCGACCTGGGGCATCTCCAAACCCTACCGACATGAAGCGTGGTCCCCAACAGATGAACCCAGCCGGCATGGGCTCACCGCTCCCCGAAGGTGCGCAGTCTCGCGGCTCGCCCAACACCATGAACTTCATGGGCAACCAGATGGACCCGTCCCAAGCACCCCACTTCATGGGTGGCGGCGGCGGCGGCAACATGGCCGGCGGGCCGCAGATGAACGGCATGCGACCGCCGAGCTCGCACCCAGGACAGCCACCGTTCAACGGTCCGATGAACCCGCAGCAGCAGCAGATGCTTGCTCGTCAGCAAGGCCAGATGGCTGGGCAGCCAGGCCAGCAGATGCAGTGGCAGCAGCAGCAGCAGCAGCAGGGTCAACAAGGCGGGCCAGGAGCTCCCAATGGTGCTCAAATGGTCCCACAGGGTCAGACGCCGCAGCAAGTGCAGGGCACTCCTCAGCAGCGTCATGCTGCGATGCCCCCACCGGCGCAGCCCGCCGCTGCAGCCGCCGCAAACGCGCGGAACACGTCGTCGCCACAGGTCAGCACCGCCGCGCCACCGACGCCTTCTCAGTCGTCCAAGGCCGCGCCCAAGAAGAAGGAGACAAAGAGTCAGAAAGACAAGGTGAGAAGTCAATTTTGCCCCCTTTTGCGTGCATATCAGTGTGTAGTAACGATTTCTAAACAAAGCGCACTGCGGCTCAGAAGAAGTCAACCCCAAGTCTCAATGCGGCTGGGGCAACTCCTGTTGCAGAGCCCGCCGCCTCGGAACCGGAAGCGCCCACGCCAGCGACGCCCATCACACCGGTCAACCCGCAGCAACAGAACGTCAACAGGCCAGGAGGCCCGAACGCAGGGCCACCTCAGCCCATGCCGAATGGCCAAGGTCCTGCGCCCGTGCCTCAGCAAGCCGCGCCTATGGTGCCTCCCGCCGATCCCAACCAGAACCAAGGGTTCAACATGGACATGCAGGTAAGTGTCCTCTTTGGGTGGTTTGGCCCGTTCCTATCGCACATACACGTTTGCTAACGTCGGACGTGCTCTAGGAGTTTGGCCTTGATTTCGCCAACCCGCTTGCAACCACTGATGTGCTGAATGACTTTGACTTTGACTCCTTCCTCCACGATAACGAAGGTGACGGTGGCGGGTTCGACTTCTCCAATCCCGCAAACTTCATGGATCCGGAAATCGAGACCTAGATGCTCTCGTCAGAGCCTGGTGAACCGAACTTTGACATGTTCGATAGAGGAGCAACCTGGCAGGGATCCTGATCCCACATCGTCATCCGGGGCAGGCGTTTACAACTTTTTGTCGATACCCAAAACAACCATGTATTCTTACGATCTTTTTGGAGCCAACCAGGCCCGTGAACACCCTTTGTCGATATCCGGGATTGGGTTCTTCCCGATCAGCCACACCAGATGTCGGGAATGCTCAGCCCTGGGGCAACAACCACGAAATGTTCGACCCGTCAACATCTCGCGCCGTCCGATCATTGGTCGCGCTATCACCTACCTCGCTACAAATTTCCTTTCGGTTGGGCTCATTTTGATTTTGATTTAACCGGTGCACATGGGTTCTCACGGGGTTTTTTAGTATAATACGCGCCTGTGGATGGGAAAATCCCACGGCACTCTTGTCACACTTTCTGTGGGCTTGGTTCATACATGGGGGGTTTGAGAAAGTCTAATGTTTTTGTCGTCGCGCCTCTGTTTATTTTCATCTGCGCTGCCATCCATCTCACTCACGCCAGGCATCATCAATACTCGGCTCTTCTCTTTTTCAACAGGAACGCAAACGAAATACCTAACCTGACCCGACAACCTGTCTTCCATTTTCCTTACCTTGTTTATGAGCGCAGGGCATCATACCTGGGCTCTGCATCTGACGAAACGAATCACTGTTGAAAAAAAGGCGAGTGAGGAGTGGGGGAGTTGAGAGCACAAGTGATTGAGAGAGAGAGGGCGAGACAGAGAGAAACTTGACCATCTAACCTGCTCAGGAGAGAGTGAGGGGAGGGTTTTGATTAACGCTGGATGGAGGTGTTCGGTCTCGGGGACGGACAGGTCCGGCGGTGGGAAGGTAGGGGCGTGCGTACGTGCGTGTGAATCGATGGATTGGCGAATCCGCGTTCGGGGAATCGGTGTACTTTTCTACTTGTACTGGTGGTTGATGGTAGTCAAGAAAGAAGTGATGTCCAAGTCCACTGCTTTGGTCTTTCTTCCCATGTGTGAAGCTGTTGAACATGCCGGCATGCTATGGCGATGGGATGGCGTGACATGGTGCTGAGTAGACCAATTCGCGAAGTCGCAGACGACCAAACGGGCTCGATTCTTACTTGGAAGCTATGAGTATGGACCCAGTCTCTTGGCACAGTCATTATCCACCTAAGCGGCATTTGACCCAGTTACTCGGAGAATATCTAGGTTGAATTGTGCTCATTTATGTCTTTGCGCTCGCATAAAGTGGTGTCAGACCCGTATAGTAGGCAGCATCGTCTCAGTGATATTTCAGCGACGGGTTGGGTTTCCAATTTCCCACACATATAAAATATACGTGGCGCCTTCATACAGTGGTGAACGCTCAAGACCCAACGCTTAAAAAAAAATCTCTTCCTCCAAGAATAAAGAGTTCTAGGTAGGTAAGTGGTTCGTCTCTGGTTTCGTTCCTATCTCGTATATGTCCGAAGCCATAGACGGCGCCTTTATACAGTGGTAAGCACTCTCAACCGATTTGGGACTGCGTTACAGCGTGTCATTAAATTAAGTGCAGCTCTTAGCCAGCACTACAGGGTATACCCTTAATCATTGTTAAAAGGCGACTTCTGAGGCGTTAGCGATGGGTCCCTGGCGGAGATGTGGCTAATCGAGCGCTGTTTTCAACTGTGCATTTCAACAAAGTCAATACCAGCAGATAGGGCAAAACAGCATATATTTTAAGGTAGCCCGGTTATAGCGTTACATCTTAGTGTAACCCCCGCTTACCTTTAGGGTACTCAATACTATGTACTTGATTAATAGAAGATATTTAGAGGGTCTGATTGGTAGGAATAGCGTTATATTGTGTGTACGAAGAAGTCCCTGTTTAACAATGATTAAGGGAAAACCCTGTAGTACTGAGAGGATTCCCGCCCATCCCTCCTCGAGAAGACAGAAAAGTCATCCACCATGTTGCAATGTGTACGTAAGGTCCCTTAAAGTGCGACGCGAAATTGGCGGTGAGATTGAGGCAAATACATGGCGTGTGACTTAAAGAGCCTTCCATGTCGCAATCAATTCAACAGATTATCTATGCAGCTGCCAATTGTGTTTCTTTTTAATGTTACCGAACTGTGTTCTTCTTTCATACCGCTAGATCTTTGAGCGTTTACCACTTTATAAAAGGACCGCATACGCCTTGGGATGTAAATAGATTAAGAACGAAATCACCAAGCCACCTATGCGGAGTTAGGCAGTAGGCACTTAACAGACTAAGATTTAACTAGTTCCGTTTCTATTCTATATACAGCCGTAGCTATACACAGCACCTTTATATAGTTATAAATACTTAAGACCTAGTATTTAAAAAAAGTATATATTACTAATAATAGTAGTTAAATATAATAAGTTAATATATAACCTTATCTTTATAATATATAAATAAAGTTAGAAGGAATTACTTTTAATAGTATTATTAACTAAAGTAATAATAAAGTAGTTATATAGTATAATAACCTTACTTATAGGTTCTTTTAAAGCTATAAAAGAGGACTTAAAGCTTTAATATAAAAGGAGTAAAGGGGGGTAAGAATTAGTCTTACTATAAACTACTACCTATAATAAAAATCTTTCCTCCCTTCTTTATAAGTCTATTATACCTAGTGAATATACCTATTATATATAGTAAGGTAAGAATAGTTTTAAAATAGTTTTTATATAAGCTTATAGTTTTATAAAGGAAATTCTAGTTAAAAGCTTATTCCTCTACTATTAATATATATATATATATATATATATATATATAATTTTAAAAACCTTTAATAAAAATATAGTTTAAAGAATAAAGACCCTTACTAGGTAAGCTTATATAATAACCCTTATCTTAGTATATAACTAACTTTAAAAGAAGTTAAGATAAAGAAATAATTTAAAACTACCTACCTTTAAGACTTCTATAATAAACTCTTAACCCTCCTAGAAGAGGTACTAAGAGAAGTTCGTAAGCTAATAGAAAGAGATCGGAATGAACTTAAGACTAAGATTTAAAAAAGTATGATGTAGGTGGTTCGAGGCTTCTGAACATGCAGCGAACCTAATGAACCCCTCCTAGTTTTTATACAATGCATTGTTTTCGTTTCTAACCCCTATACATATAAGAATATATGTGGCGCCTTGATATAGTGTAAGTATGTATCAAACCAAGCAGAAAACAACGAGTGCATCGCGCCAAGCCATCGTATTCACTACACATGGAAGAAGATAGAGAGCAAGGGCGCTTTACTTGAATCTTAATAACAATGGAAATGAGTGCCGGTCATCTCGAATATAATGGAGCCGGAACATTATCAGTCCAAAAGTGACTATGAAGAAAACACACGAAACCGCCGTCATCAACCTCACGCGAGACAGATAGTCCGTAGTCCAGTATTGTCTTGCTGCTGCATTGACATCGTCCACATTCAACATCCCCACCTCCTCCCGAACCAAGATCGACCAAACATAGTCGCGATACCTGACAGGCCAACGTGGGAGGTTCCAATAGCGACTGTATAAGCCACTCTCATGAGCCACACGAAGCTGCCGCCTCAGGATGTCATATTGCGCATGACTGAACCCGAACCTGGGCCAGCCAGTCGCGACGCTCAGGGACACAGATGCGTAATAAGAATTGCTGTTGTTGTACCTCGCTCTCCACGAAGCCTCTGAGAGGGAACTGAGTTCCCTCAGCGGTGCGTCGAGGAAGGTATCGTGGTATGTCGGTATGTCTGGTACTGTGTCCCCTGAGATGCGGTGCTGCTGAGCAAGACGTCCAGGGTCATCTCTCCGGACGCCACAACCACCAACGGCCCGGGGTGGACAGCACAATTCTCATAACGATGCAGACATGCTTTCCTCCGAAAAGGCTCGAGCTGCTGAAGCACAATCTGCCAAGCTTCACCGGCAAGCGTCCCAGACTGCTTGACGTCAACCAACAGGACGATCGGAGTGGCGACTCGCGTGCGAAACAGCCCGCGTGGTCTGTCCGAGGGGTCGGCACTTTCGTCGTGGGCACTTCTGTTATTCGACAAATCTAACATTTGTAACAGTGGGTCCAAGTACATGTCACGAAGTGTTCTCGTGGCTGAGGCCCTGTCGTGCCCGACTAGCACTTCTTGGCCGCCTTCGGCCAGCCAAATGTCCGCCTCGATACCTATACACCCAGCTATCAGAGCAGATACAATGGGGATCTCCCGGTTGTAGTCGTTGTGTGAATGACATCTTAGCGGGACGACGTCTAGTTCGTCGAGCAACTCTGGTATCTTTTCCAAAGTCGCGTTAACAGGCTTAGTGGAGGGGCCGGCGTGAAGATCGTACAGGACAAAGGATGACTGAGGGACCTTCACGAAGATGAAAGCGAAGAGCGCGCTAGTTGATACATTGTCTGTTAGAACTATCCTTACCGAATTTGAGATTCGTTTGATTTCGGAAATAGTGAATGGACTCTTACGCTAAGACACAAACGCAGGCAAGGGCAACACAAGCCGACTTGGCCAGCATATGCCAAGAGCACCTAGCTGGCCTGTGTTTGAGCATCGGTTGATAGGCATGGGTATCGCATGAGTTCGACGACCCAGATCTTTCTGTCAGTATTGGGCAAAATTCTCGAGCCGTCTGCAGCATTTCGGAAACTGACGTCTTCGGGAAAAAGGTATAGATATCGGCCAACTTGATCTCGTGTGGCTTCATCAGTTGGCCTCAAGTTTCTCTGTTACTTGGCAGCAGACTGAGTCTACAGCTCAGATGCTGTGTGGACTTGTCAGTCCCTATTGAACAGGCAGTTTAGTCTGCAGTAGGGAAAATAACTATGACAAATGCTGGCAGAGCTCTTGAGGACGCGGTGAACTGGAAGGAATAGTGTCGGTGATAGCACAGAATCAGAAAGGTGAAAAGATTGAGCGGAATGGCCTGCTGAATGGCGATATTGCGTTCAACAAGAAAATGGACGTAGATATTGAGAGTCCAGCTACAGTTCCTTGTTGAGACGCAAACCAGCCTGCTCAGGCCGTTGCGTAACAACCCTGGGAAGCATCCATCACAGGCCCGATACGAAGTTGATCAGTAATCCACCTGTCAAACAACAAAGTCCAGACGACAGAGTGGGCCGTCGGAATAATGATCTTCTTGAACCCCCTATTCCTTGCCATCATTGCAGACTTTTCTCTATGAACTCTCCACACAGCGTTTTACACTTTAATGATCCTATACGACGAGAGCCGAGGCATACTGCAATCTTGGTAAAAGTTGTTGGATCGTCTTCGCCAGACTGTCATTCATCTCTTTGGCAGCTTAAAAGACTTGTGGCGTTTACAAAACCGACTCGCTTGATCTGAGGTGATTTGACTGAGAGCACAATAGCTTTTAAGTGATCCACAAGAACTGATTTCCGGCCTCCTCACCTTCAAGTTGTGTCATGGACTCAAACAGCGGCACGGCGGCACACATTCTGCGCCTTAGCCGCAATTTTCGGATGATTTCTTTTCCTGAACCTGGTGTTGACTCGCATCTGTGGATTATTCCTGAGTCTCATACCGCATCTCTATTGCACTCAGCCCCGCGCAACTGGGTAGTTGGTAGGTTGCCATTAGCTACCATCGAAAGGGGGCGGGACTGAGGTGTCAAGTTGTAGGTACACAGTATGAAAGTTAGACAGGCTTTGTGGATGCTTTAAGCATACATGAAAAAGCGCCGGATGGTTTCTACTATATCGCGGCACAGCCTGAGCAAGTCAGATGATGGGGTAATACGCGTGCATGTTGTAATGAACATGTGATAGCTGGTGTTCTGTCCTCAACATGTCGTACGTCCGGTCATTTGTATGCAGGCTTGAAAATGACTTTCCCGCCTTTTTACCACCGTGCTTCGATATAACTAAGAAAATCCGAAGTATCCCAGCGAGTTGTGAAGTCTTTTTCCTAAGGCATGGCCTGGGATGTTAAGAATTGATGTTAAGAATTGATGTTAAGAATTGATGTTAAGAATTGATGTAGGTTAATTTCTCTAGATACACTTGCTTTCTTTCACTCAACTGGTTCCCCCAAGGTTTGCAGTACTGTGGCTTCTGGCTGGAGCGTCCGAAGCGGGCTCCTCTCTTTTCCAGAGGGGATGAGGAGAGGAGGGTGGTCTGAGGTTTGGAAAGTCTGCCATGGGTATTGGGGCACATGCAAGGGCAAGTCCTTACCTCCTCGTTCCCATAGCATGAAGTGAAGCATGTGGTTGTATTCCTGGCTCCCTGCACCGAGTAGTGCCGTGTAGCTGTGGGATGATGGGATGGATGGAGTAAGGTCGGGGAAATAAGTGGCATCAGTAAGCTCGGAGGAACAGAAATTCGACCACACCTCTTCCATCAATGTTGAACGTGAAGAGCTCCATAAAGCTTGGTTCGGGCCCGCCTAGTGGAGTGCGATTACTGACAGGATTTGTGGGTACACCTAGGAGTAAGCTCGTTCGTCTCCAGGGGCCCTTCCGAGAGGGCCCCGATTCCCTGAGCTTGTCCCGACGCGAACCTGCCCAGCACGGGGCTTCTGCGGAAATATCCGTCGAGGACTGGATTCCGTGCGCTGTAAAGGTGGAAGTATGTGTACCTTCTTGTCCCTCGGACATCCCGCATGTGTACCCGTGGATCTCGGTTCTTCTTACCTACTGCTAGTACAGTAGGTACTATAATTGCGCAACAGCTAAAACCCTGCAATACCTATACCTTCTTTTTTTATACCTAATTAGCTACTTTCCCCTATTAAAAACTACTTTTTAACTCTATATATCTCTTTTAAAGAAAACCCTATAAAGATAAAAATAATACTTTTAAAGTCCTTATTTTATAAAGATTAATAATAAAATATTAATTAAATTTTAAAGTTAGGGTTTAAAAAGTTAGTTTTATTAATAAAAGTTTTTTTTAACTTAATATAGTTTTTTAAATATATTATATAATAAAAAAGTAAGAATACTAAAATATTATAAAATTTATAAACTATATATATAAAATATTATATAAATTATAAATATATTATATAAAGAAATATAAGCTACTTTTTTATTTACGTTTTAATATTAAAAATAAAATTAAAGTTTAAAATTTTTAATTCTTTAATATAAATAAATATAATTTTTAAAATATTTTATATATATAGTTTAAAAGTTCTATAAAATTCTAGTATTTTTAGTTTTTTAATATATTATATATATATAAAAGAATATATTAAATTTTAAAACCTTTTAATAAAAAAGTATAAACTTAAAAGTATAGGTTTAATAATATTTTATTATTAATCTTTATAAAATAAAGATTATAATAGTATTATTTTTATATTTTTAGGGCCCTATATTAAAGAGTTATAGTAGGTTAAAAGTTAACTTTTATAAGGGTTTATATAGGGAAAAACCCTCCTGGGTGTTGCGGGGTTTTGGCTGTTGTGTAATTGTGTCACCCCCTACGCCCTTGGTGTAGGGGGGTAGGGAAGGCCTGCCCCCCGGGTACGCTTATAGCTTGGCAGGGCTGAAACAGACGTGGTGATGGAATATGATCAGCTCCCTATTATTCACAGTAGGCATCGAGTGCATCCAGAGATCAAACCATGCTGGAGATGAATAAAATCGACTCGGTGCTCAGACTGAGGGGGCGCTTTCCCTGACAAGGCCGCCGTGATGGTCCCTCCTAGGGCGGGCATCGCCGTCAATTCTGGTACGTATTCTTCATAGTCTTGATAATGTGTCAGGATTTAGGGATGCCAACACACAGTGCCTCGGTTGCACAGTTTACACTTGCAGATGCCCCAAAAGCTGCAGCTGAAAGGATGGACCTCCTGCAAGTACGTCGCCGGCACCTCAAGCAGCAACGTCGTTGGCGGAAGTAAGTCACCCCGATGTGTCAAGAGTCAAAGAGGATGTGGCTTACTAACACTCCGTCCCAGAGCACGAAATGAAGGATGGGCAGCTTCCGTATCTCTCAATTGGAGACCGAGACATGTCAGACTTGGCGTAGGACTTCGAGGAGACATACTCTCCAAGTGGACGTTATGGCAGACGTGGCTTTCTCAATTCTACGAACTGGAGACATCTAGTTACTACGTTGTACCACGCGCTACAATGACACCTCCAATGGCAGCTCTCAGATTCTGTGAATTTCTACATTTAATTCCATATATTTTACCAGACCAGAGACCTCATCCAGTGTCTTTCTTCCCTCCCTGGGTGTCTGGCGAAGGAATATCATATGGGCAGCCTTGATCAGGGACCTAATTGCCCACTATTAAAATTCATGTCCCACAGAGAAAGGACACGTGAATCGTTGCCGATTCTGTCTCGGATCCAACTATTTCCGTCTGACTGTCTTTGCTTTTTGTTAACGTCATCTTCAGACGTCTTCTTCACCTCCCAACCCGGATTCTTGCCCGTGGGGGCGGAACTTAGGGAGGCCAAGAATTAGACCAGATGGGTAAGTGAAAAAGCCACTCCAGCTCTTGTCTCAGAGTTCAGTGAAGCTCTCGAGTTCGACTCTTACTCCTACTTGCAATAAGACCAGCACGCTCATGCGTTGAAGTCAACACTGGACTGCTACAAGGTTGTTGTATGGCATGCAATGTGATCCGGCAAATAAGTGCTTGGCGTCATCACAAGACTTGAACATTTCGACAATGATCGTCAAGGTCAGTAGGCGGTGCAGATTTCTTGAGAAACTGCTTACTGTAGTACTCAAGTACACATACGTAATTGGATCTCAACCCCTGCCAATGTAGCTCACGCATAAAATGTGGGGCTATAATTAAGTCTCCCTTGTACAGTACCCGGCCACCCGGCCTGCCAGACGCGTTCTTGGTTCGGCTGTTTTGAAAGGTCCACAAACGGAAATATAAATGGGCTGCCTGACTGTGTTACAGAAAATTGCCTGCTGACAGCATGAAATGAGACAGAAACGTTGGAGATGTGCAAAGGACGTTGCCAGCGGCCGCTCAGCGGGTCTCTGGCTCGCTCTTTGAGTGCCCTGCCAGGAAGATAATGAAGGAAGGGCGGGAATGAGGGTCGAAAGCCACTTGACTCTCTTTCTTCCGCAATCTAATGCCCATTTAAAATTCTCGAGAAATCGGGACGTTCAGTAGTTCTCTTTCCCTGCTATGCCGCTCCTCTACAGCACACCACATTGTTTCCTCTTTGCGTATAGCTTCACATACCGAGCATAGTAAATATCCGCTAACAGTGCTGGATTGAGGCAAATTACATTTTATCATCACGCAACCATCCTACAGCGAATATTCTTGCTTTTGGGTGGCTTCACCCAGCATGCTTGTGATAGTTTGTAAGTGGGAGCTCTCCCTTTGCCATTTCACGCGGAGTCCCTTAGGAAGGCCATGAGCCCAACAATTTTATGTCCCGATCTCCTAGTATCTCACAACCTCATTTAGGAAAACCTCTGTCCGGGATAACATCCTTTACGACAACTTTCCCTGGGGAAATGATGGCACTCGCACGTGTGGTTCAGAGCACTCCAAGGCGGTATATACGCATTACTGTACTCGTCACATTCATCTTCTTGTTGCTAGTTTTCCTCCTCAAACAGCAAGCCACCACTCCCCATCATCCACCTTTCGAGCCTCCTGCTACCAACACCATTGTTCATGGGGATGCGGTGGATGGTATCCCGGAGCCATCGTATAGCTTGTCCCCTTTTCCTTATTCTCCAAAGCAGTCGTCAACGAGCCCTCCCGATAGGTTTGACAGTTTCATCGAGTCTGTTGTGCCACGCCCGTGGCTTGCCGCCGTAATATCCTCAGCCGGAGATTTCGCGCGCCGTACGCTAATACGCTCGACTTGGATGTCCTTGTATCGCAGTATTCCATTCGATGGCCGCTTTGTGGTGGCCAATCCAGGACCGCAATGGGCCGAAGCCGTGGCCGAAGAGAACAAGACGTATGGGGATATGATTGTGCTGGATCACATTGCAGAAGACGACATCACGGCAAACACGATAAAGACGCTGGAGTTCTACAAATGGCTGGTCGGCCGAAGCCCACGCCGGTATGAGTTCGTGTCTAAGATGGACACGGACTTATGGCTCAATGCCCATGGCTTCTGGAACCGGTTTCTCCTACCACAAATGGGCAGGAAAGCAGATACCTTGGGATATTCAAGGAAATCAAATCGTACAGTCATCGGCGAACTTTACTATTCGAAGACATACGACCTTGTTTTTCCACACGGCGCAATGTACACCGCGAGCTGGGACATGGTGGAGCGGCTCGCATCATTGCAAGAGAAATTCAACGTCGTTACCGGAGAGGACATGGCAGTCGCAGTCCTGCTGCTGAAAAGCAGAGCCCTGGTCAATTTTATCAATTTCAGAGGGAGTGAGAAGTTCGACTTTGACGAGGAAGATACTCGCGGGGATGGAACTGCCTGGGCACGGCCTGAGACCCACCCGGATGCGACTTACCATGCCCTTGTAGAGGGTAGTGATCCCATTGCCGTCCACCAGCTCAAGAGTGAGGAAAGCTTCCTCAAGGTGGCCCAGTGCTTCGACGGTGTAGGAGCGAAATCGGCGCCCGGCCTGGAGGATTCTACTAGTATTTCGAGACAATGGTCGTGGTCAACAAGCTGGCATGACTTCTGGACTTCCGTTGGCCTTTCGGGGCAGTATGGCTCAAGGTTTGAGAGGATACCATACGCACTTTGGTCTCAAGAGGATGGGAATTGGATATGTGATGGTATTTGGGACTTGGGCAAGACAAGAGAGGGATACGTTGAAAACTAAAGTGACTGAAGTGTCCGGAAGTACCTCCTGACTATATTAATCGCGAAAAAATAGTACTCAGCCGTCATTAATTCAAGGGTTGTAGAGAACCACAGTCAATATTCAGGCTCCGGCATCGAGTTTGTGATGATGCAGCTTGAAAGCGTTCAAAAGAAGTTCGTATGAAGCAACCAAATTTCCTACATTCACCATACTGACAAGAGTTGCACTTTCCACTCATTGGACCCTCTCGAACTCCACCAACGGCCCGTCCTCTCCCTCCAAACGCACATCAACTGCCACATGTGACACAATACCGCGTGGGTCTACGCGGAACTGAGCCCGGATACAAGCAAATATCACGCCAGGCACGTCGTCGAAGAACGCATAGAAAAGCCAGAAGTCACTCGTCTGGTGCTCCAGATTCCCGGTCAGTTTCACCTGGGCCTCTGGGCCTCTGGACAATCGGAGTCTGCAGTCTCCGGTCTCTGAGTCTTTGGTGGGCGTCGGGCTCGATACTGAAGGGGCGGCGGTAGCATTACTGCAGTCTAGGCTGACAAAAATGTCGCCATACGCCACGTGGTGGAATTGGCCGGTGTGGTTCGCCAAGGGGGCTGATGCTGGTTTCGGGGGCTGGGGGATGTCAGGGTAGATCCGCTCCGAGCATGTAGCGATGTTGTGTGCTTCGAGTGCGTCTGCTTCTTCGAATCTATGATGTGTGAGTGTGATGCTTGCCTCTCATGCGAGTTTGTGGTGTCTTAGTACTTAGACTCGAAATCCCGTCTTCGGCTCTCCTCAACACCGAAAAGGTCATAGAGTATGCGATATGTAACCAGCTCTCTGGCGTGCGAATATCCGTTACCCATAACGACTATCCCGAAGCTTCTGGACGGGACCATCATCATAAAGGTCACGAACGGGGTTACAGTTCCCGTGTGATAGAAGACCTGGTGCCCCTCGAATACCCCAGACATCCAGCCCAACCCGTATGTGACTGGTCCCACAAACAGGTCCTGGTGCATATTATGGAACGACCTCGGACTCTTCAGTTCCCGATGGCCTGCCTTTGAGAGCGGCCCGGCCTCATTCATCATCACACGGAGGTACTTGCTGTAGTCCATCACGTTGGATACCGTGGCCCCACCACCCTCATCTGCCCGAACCGAATAGCTGGTTGTTCCTTTAGGCTGCTTGACATAGCTCTGGGAACTGTTGATCCACCAGTATCCATCAGCCAGCTCCAGCCCACTGGAATTGAACCTCGGGTCCCAGGTGCCGAGGAACGTCTGGTCCATGCCCATTGGGCCCCAAAGGTATTGCCTGAAGAAAGCGCTCAGACGACAGCCCGACAGCATCGAGACAAGGTATCCCGCCGTTCCTCACATTACGTTGGTATACTGGAATGTGGTCCGGGGCTCCTTGGACATGGGAAGGTGGCGCAGGCTGCGGATCATACTTCGCGTGCCCCCATCACCCGTGGAGCCGACGGAGAGGTCGTGCGCTGGATATCCAGTGCGATGGCTCAGGCCGTCCTCAAGGGTGATGTGCGGGGTAGCCCAGTCATCCGAGAGCACGAAATCCTCTCGCAGCAGTTGCGAAATGGGTGTCTTCCACCCGATTGAAGAGTAGTCCGATGCGTTGTCGACTAACAGCGAGAGGGCGGCTGCTGTAAAGGATTTGGTGGTGCTGCCTGCCCAAAACAGTGTGTGCGGTGTCACTGGTGTCGGCGGAAGGGAGGCATAGCCGAATCCCTGGTCGAGGTCAGTTTCACCGTGCTCTGTTTAGTCTAATGCGACTCCCTCAAGTCCGCGGGTGTGTGAAGGTTGATCATATATGTGAGACTCACTTTGGCCCAAGTCACATTGCCGTTGATAACGGCGACCGCCATACCGGGCGTGTGCCACTTCTTCATCCTGCTCTCGATGTAATCCTCGAGGTCTGATGTCGAGAATGGCAACGCATTTTCGGATGCGCCACCATCATCATGACTGAGCCGATGCTGTGATGATGTTTCTGGCGCAGCTGATACAAAACAAACCAATGCAGAGCCAAGAACGGCAACGACTGCGCTTCTCATTTTGTACCTTTTGCTTAGCTTCTAGGTGCGAACTGACGTGGGTATCTCAAGACAAAGAAGTAACAAAGTGGAGATGCCACAGCAGATGTGGGAATTGACGTGGTGCTTACTTCGTTCAAGCCTTGCCCCGAACACTAGCGCTATGCAAGTTATAACCAAGGAGGGAAGGTTACTCACCGAAATTGCAAATGACGACACAAAGATAAGAAATGAATCCCATACAGTTGAGACTGTTGGTTGGATCAATCACATCCGGAAAAGCCCAGAGGATGGAATTCGACTGTGAGAACCCCTTCAATATCGGCGATAGCAGAGAATTTGGGAACACGCGTTCCTTATTAGCAACTCCTTTTGCTACATACTGGCGAATTAATATGCGATGTCACCTCCAGATGTCGGTTACGTGTCGAAATGAGTTGCGGTGGTAAAGTGAAGTCCTTAACAACTACTATGCACTGCCCTTAGAGACGACTGGGAGATGCTTAAAGACGTGGAGCAGCTATGTCCACAGTCCATGCTGCTCCTCTAAAACCCTCTTCGACACCGACGCGCCCGAGCAGTACTTCGATAATTCTGAACATGGCTGCTGCATTGTATCGCCCGACGCCATGCCCGGCATAAGCCACGTCCACGAAGCCAACGCCTCTCTCAAAAACCCACTTGCCCATCTGTCCGCTCCTACCGGCACCCTCAATCTTGGCAAAGCTGCCCCAGGGCCCATTCTCATCACTGCCATTGATACCCGAAGGCGGTATTTGCAGCGTGTTCGGTGGGTACTCGCTGAAGCCCTGGGCGCCGCGCCAAGTTATATTTTGCATAGAAAACAATGTGCCGTTGGAGGGTATGAGCATGTCAAACTGCCCGTTCGCAACGATGCTGATGCCTGGGGTGCGGTCAAAGACTCCTGGCACTAGTACAGAGGCGTATTAGCCTTCAGGTTGAGAAAGGCCGTAACACTAAGAGACCACTGAGAATGAGGCAAAGAATCAAGCGTTATGACTTACTGACAGTCAGTTGTGCTCGCGGTGAGCCGTCCCCAGAAGTCGCATTGGACGGGTTCGTGAACACAGGATTCGGGCTACAAGGTTCCCACTCGCGTCCTACAGGCGCATGGATGGCATCTCGCACGATTGTCAAGTTATAATAAGGGCCTTGGTCGCCGGGGTTGAGCTGCGGGTCTTGTATACCGGCCTGCGTGAACGGAGGTAGTGGGAACGCGTCGTCGGCATTCCAGCTCCAAAGGGTGGGGCAGGTGTCTGTGATGTGGTAGACGTTGAAGCAGGGCTCTTGCAAAGTCATTGCGTCCTGGATGAGGCCTCGGATCCGCGAGGAGAAATCTGCCGAGTTATTTGCGCTGGGGAACACGCCTTTGGGAGGGAATGTGAAGTGCTCCTCGTAGAAGGCGGTGTACCCTGCTTCGGCGTGTTGACCACGGATGTATTCGAGGAATGTGGAGTTCAGCTTGAGCAGGTTCTGCCAGTATTCCGTGAAAGCCAACATCGGAACTGAGAGCTGCATGTCAGCATAACTGTTTGCTACTACGAGCCATCACATTTTGAAGCCTGGAATAGGGTATACCTTCAACGAGAGGAACATCTTCGTTGATAGCTGGATCGTAGATCATGGACCCCTGTAGGTTGTAGTACGTAGAGTCCTCCCGATCCAACATAGCACTTGCAATGTAAGGCACGTATTGCTGTCGGGTTGAATATCAGCATGTGTTCGTTTTCGGCACGAACAGCCCAAACTTGGCCAGTGGCAAGTCATCCGCTCTCAAAGTTCTACTCACACCAGCATAGCTGACACCAGTAATATAGGTCTTTGCCCCCGTCAAACCAAATGTATCAACGAAGTTCTTCCAGAACCCAAGAAATTGCTGAGCAGTCTCTGCCGATCCTGCGCCTGTGACGTTGCCCTCGGAAAAGCCAACTGGAACAGGCTGGTCGACATCTTGCCAAAGGCTCTATTAGCCAATATCCAAGACTTTCAGGGGAGGGGATACCTACAAACAAGATTGGTCAAACGGTTCCATGACCAGGGATTTTCGACGGGCTGCCAGGTGCCAGCCCTCCATACAAACGGTCCATTTTCTCCCAGACCTGTGAGACTAGAACAACCAGGCTAGAGCCAACTCTGTTAGCATCAATAAAGAATATGGGACGCATCACAACCTTGACTGCAGTCAAGGTCTGGGGGCATTTTTGACCTTGACGGCATAGGGAGATAACTCACCCCACCGTTCAGCCAAATGAGGATCTCGTCGGTTGCCTCTGGATTCTCCGATGGGAAGAACCAGAAGTATAACTGCTGCTCCGAGGTGTTCCCTGACGGGTATGTGCCGTTGGTATTCCTGCCCACGGGCAGCACTCCGCCATAGGATTCGCCAATGTCAAAAGGCACATATGGCAACGAATTTCCGTCAATCAAGAATTCTGAGAGGCGTCATTAGAAGTGCTGATGATAGCTGCCAAGTTGAATTTGACACCGAACACTCACTTTCTGTTGTTGGGTTGAGGAACGAAGCGCGCTTTCTGTGAGGAGATTGCCCTGAAATGACGCCCCCGTGAGCCAGATCGGATAGCTGCGCCGCAAGTAGGGGCAGGCCAAAGAGAGACTGTCCGAAGAGCTTCATAGTGGGGCAAATGCCTTGGTGCAGCTTGGTCGTATGATGGTAGAAAAGGAATGTGTTGGGTTGGACCAAACGCGGCCATTAGCAGAAGACGCGGTGTTGTCAAAGTATCGTGTAAATATTCAATAGCCTTGCGCAAGCACCTCCATGATGCTACTACCCCTCGCAGCAATCTCGGCTGCCCCTATTGCGCAAATTCAAAGTGTATGCGGTAGTGACTTGGTGAGGAGATACAACGCCTGAATATTAATAAAGCTTATTGATGCATTGGCAAACTTTAAAATCAGCGACGGCGAACCTTCCGCCGAGCACGTTTACTTTACATGAACCGTGACCCCAAGGTTTCGGACATTATTGAACATTCAAGGTAGACCAGGAAATATATCGCGGCCCGAAAATCCCGTAAGGTGTAGCAGATTCTTCAGTGCCAAACACCATAAACCCCCCAAGTTCTCTATAGCTGGCCAAGGAAAATGTCGAATGGTTTTCCATCATCCTTAGTGTGGAGTGCCACCATGTGCGAGTCACAACAGAAGCGTACACACCAGGGATAATTTAAGTGAACCTCGATTATTGAGGTCCTGAGGTTGATGCCTTTGGGACCGAGAAGACAAAAATGTGGTTTCGGCTACGTACGGCCCGAGTCACCACGGAGATAGTCAATCTGAAGAGATGCTGCTCTCAGTGGGGATATTGGTTATACAATTTTCTCAGCAGTGAGTATGGTCACTCAAAGATACATTTTCCGTCCTTGACTTAACCCTCAGATAGCATTTTTGTTCTAAGAAAAAGACCTCCAGATGGCACCGTTGTAATTTTCGCTTGAAAATTGCCCACTGAACTGACAACTCTGATTCTGCTCGGCTCAAACTCCCTTAGAGCTCATCCTCTCTCAGGTCATCGACATGATCGTCCAGATCAGCAAACAATTTCACACCCCACGACTTGCTTGGGTTGCTGAAACGGGCTTTCTTGTCCTTCTTCGCAATCTCCTTCAGCTCCTTGTCGCTAAACTTGATGTCGAGAGCTCCAAGGTTGTCCGTCAGGTGCTTCTCAGATGTGCTCTTGGGGATAACGATAGTTCCTCGCTGGATACCCCAAGCCAACACAGTTTGCGCCGGAGTCGCATTTTTCTTGTCGGCAATATCCGCCCAGAATGGATCCTTCAAAAGGGGCTCAATGTCACCGTGCCTCCTATCGTAGGTGGGATTGGTGTTGCCTAGGGGCGAGTATGCAATGACCTTGATGCCAACCTCTTTGTGGTAGTCGACAAACTCCTGCTGCTGCAGGTAAGGGTGCGTTTCGAACTGGTGGGCGTAGGGGCAGATGTCGCAGACCTCAAGGATGGCCTCAACGTCCTTCTTTGCGAAATTGGAGATGCCGATGTGTCGAGTGAGGTTTGCCCTGACCAGGTTCTCCATTGTCCGCCAGGTGTCCACGATGCTCGTCTCCTTATCGAGCTTGTTCCCGTCCTCATTGGGGACGAATGCAACCGGCCAATGGATGAGATAGAGATCCAAATAGTCGAGTCCCAGGTGTGCAAGAGTCTCATGGATCTGTTTCCATGCCTCGGGTGTCCGGTGGGCGCTGTTCCACAGCTTGCTAGTTACCCAGACGTCCTCGCGGGGCAGATCTGCTGCGGCAATCCCTTTGCCTGTCTTGTCCTCATTCCCTAAGGGGAGTCGGTTAGCTTGCCTAGATGCCCGTGGGTTAACGGCCGGGGTAGGAGACTTACTGTAAATCCAGGCGGCATCGATGTGATCGTAACCATTCTTCAGGCCAAACTCGACAGCATGGGGGACGAGGTCCCTATCCGAAAGCCAAGTGCCCAATCCGAGTGCCGGGATCTCGTCTAGGGCTGTCGCCACAGCTGCAAGCACTGCGGTGCCGAGAAAACCCCTGGATAACATGTTGTGTTGCGAGTGGAAAAGCCTCTTTCCTATGCAGGATGAATACAAATGGCAGATTTGGAAATTACGGAGATGCGACCGGGAGAAGGTGTTGAGAAAAAAGACATTCTTAGAGTCGATGGCATCATCGCGGTATCATGGTCCCAGCCCCGCAGTCCAGGGGTCCTTCAACCAGATCGGCGATACGCAGCCGGTGTAGCCTCTGGTGAGACGCGACTTCAACGCGATGAGACACCAATAAGTCTAAACTACACTCATTTTGATCAAGTCGTAAAAAGCCTAAGGAGAATTACTCACAAATGTATTGCATTGCATTTGCACATATTCTAAGCGTAGTATCTCATGTCACTGCTTGGAGCACCGGCCCACGTCTTCACTATGACCACATTTGGTTACTAGTTCTCCGGCGATAAGTCATGGTCTATATTCATCATGACCTCGGGAAATTCAAAAAGCCCAGCCTAGCCTGTCCGGCATTGAAGCAGGATTGCAGTGTTTGAAATGTTGCAAACTAAGATCAATAATTACCTAGGTACCGACTTGAGGGCTTCATGCCTGGTGCTGTTGGGTGCATCAGTCTCGAGGTCTTTTCGAATGAATGAGTACCTAGGTATCCTAGACTCTACGCTCTCCGAGCTTGTAGAGTGTCAATTGCCCTAAACACCACCACACATGCAATCAATATCTTCACGAACAGATTGCTGCTTCTAGATTATTTGAATCGGTCGAGATACAAAGCTGAAGAAATTCAGGCTGAGGCCACGTGCCTACAGACTTATCGTATCTAACCACTGTTATCGGCAATGTGTGTTTTTTTAAACGCTGGGTCTTGAGCGTTTACGACTGTATGAAGGCGCTGCCAGTGCGTATGGCTACGGCTGTATACGGAACAGAAACGGAACCAGTCAACCATGGATGTTGGAATGGTGAGCTAACAATCTGTAGAATCCCAACAGCTTCTCCGGGGTTTAAATGCTTGCCCAGTCTTTGTCTTTGGCGGAGCTCCCCCCAACGAGTATCCTCGATCTTGCCTGCCTTCCAGGGTCATTTTGGAGTACCCGATTCTTATCTAAGGCAGCGATTGGACCTGGGCAGAGAAGTACGCTGTTGAATGCAGTTACATGTGTGACTGCAGGGCTGCGAGCCTTTTATAGAACCAACATTGCACCAACCAAGAACCAACCCACTGAGCAACTTCGATTGCCTTGCCTCCCAGTAGAGCTCCTTCCATGGACTCTTCGCTTCTTCGATGTTTATCACAGCATTGAAAAGACTGGTTTCTCGTAGGCCATTCCAGTCATCTCGGTAACAGACAAATCTGTCCCTCTCTCATCGGCACTTCACCAGAATTCCTATTTGCAGTAAAGCCTCCCAAAGACCTCATAAGAAATCTCCCCTGATCTTGGAAATGGCTGTCACAAACAAGACTCCAACCCCTGAACTTGTCAACGTCCTCATCGTCGGTGGGGGGGTCCGCAGGCCTGACGTCCGCCATAGCCATAGCTCGTAACCTGCACACGGCTATTGTTTTCGACTCGCAATCGTATTGCAACGGGCGCACCAATCACTTCCACATGCTTCCCACCTGGGATGGCAAGAGTCCCTTTGCCTTCCGCGATGCGGCCAGAGAGAACACACTCGAGAATTACGACACCATCTTCTACGAAAATGTAAAGATTGAGAAGGCCAAGAAGAACGAAGACGGACTCTTTGAGCTCACTGACGAGAGAGGAAAGGTCTGGACGGGACGCAGCCTGATTCTAGCGACCGGCATCATCGACGAGCCTCTTGATGACCCTAGTTTTGAGGAATGCTGGGCTCATAGCATAGCTATGGCTGTATATAGAATAGAAACGGAATTGGTTTTAATGCTAGTGATAGTGGCTGGTAGAGGGCACACAGAGATCACGCGGGGAGCTCTTGATATTGAAGGCCAAATCTAGAATTGAGGTATATAGTTGACAAAACGATATATTATATCTCACATGTCAATCCCAACTTGAAGCGGGTTAAATTGCCCCAACCGTGCCTCTTTCGTGATGTCACGCGCCAAAGACCAACAGACCGAAGATCATGCCTAGAGTACACACCGAGTCGATGCAAGGTATGCTGTTGGCTAAGAAAATAGGTTCCATATGATTATAAATCAAGTGGGGTGGGCTTCAACGCTCAAAATCGATAATTGAACGAGCAATTCAAGCAACGCCATGGCGGATCAACAGAGACCTCAAGGCTTACTAAAATTCCAGGTGCACCACTGGAAGAAGGGAAATGTCAGCGATGAGGAATTCGCAAAATGGTACATCGAGGAGTTAATTCGGAGTTCCGTCAAAATCCTCAGTAACTACGGCGTCGAACAGTACAAGCTCGTGAGTCATTTACTTAGACATGTGTACCCGTATCTGTTGTATTTCTTCTGAATTTCAGAGGTCTACTAATCTGACTAGATTGGTGTAAAGATCCTGACGCCATCATCCATCCGAGGCGTGTTCCAAGCCGACTTGGATCAGCAGAAGAACAAGCCGGGCTGGAAGATGGCAGACTATGACGCCACCGCTTCGTACCTGATTTCTGATTCAGAGATTCTGCAAAATGCGCTCTTGGACCCGAATTATCAGCAGCTGGAGCAGTAGGCTTCCAAATGGGCTGACACTTCGCGGGATATTTTGCAAGTTGGGACAGAGTACACATTCATTGACCGAAAGAAGGTTGTGAACACGGAATTGAAGGCTCTATGATTGAACACGAAGAATGAGACAACCACTTTGAGGAAACCATTTCTATTCTGCCAGGATTAAACATTAAGAGTGCGTTCTGGAGCGTTCTAAGCTGTACGAAATGCCACCTCCTTGGAAACAAGTGCTACTTAGTCATTCGGACTTTGAAGGGGTTTCTCTTATATACATTCGTGGTCTGGTGGCGCTTTCATGCTGCGCTCTCATACCTCGTCTCCCGGTCCTCCTCCATCTTCCGACTACCAACGCGCGGAATTCGCTATTTTCATGCAGGTAGAAAGTCTCCCCCTCGGTTGTCGTGACAGTGACGGTAGGAGGCTGCAGGCCAAAGGGATTAATTCTGGACATGTACTGCGGGAACCGTAGCAAAGCAGACTGATCCTTGTGAAGAACTCCAAACGAGTGCGTCTTCATTGACCATCGTCTGAATAGATTTCGGAACTGTTCAGGATCCCTTATCAGCAGGGTGAAAGGCCTCATGACGTCGAGACTTGTTGGCTGGGACATGACGAGCTAGTAAACGGTCGTTTGTAAAGTCGGAGACGCTCTTGTTAGTGCTCGGACTTGACAAGAGATGGACTTGCCTCGTGGTAATGATCGAGGGAATGGATTTGTGAATAAGTATTTTCAATATTGAAAGAACACCGATTCATTATTCAATTGAAAACCTGGTTCTTTGACACAATGCTTTCTATTCCCGCTGATTTAAAGAGATAGCACGCTTTGTATGGTACGCTCGGTGCAATTTCATTCTCATTATTCTTTGTTTTTACCGTTCGAGCTGCCAATTGTGTCTAAAGTTCGAGTTGCCAATGACTTGAGCCCGGCCACCAACGTCGGGTGTGCACCAGAGAACCGGTTGGAGACAACAGAGCGAGCAAGCTGGCCCTGACCACGCCATGATTTCTATCCCGTGCATTAACTACATCTTCGCTTCTGATCCCATACTTTTGAGTCCATTCAACCTCTATTGCCTCGATCACACGCTTTGATTACAATCGATGAAAAATAATCACGCTAGATGGACTGGAAGGCCTCACAAGTCCATTCTAAAGTTCCCACGTACCACTAGGGAGCCACCGAAGTCGACGTTTGACAACCCACAAATGCTATGACCTGGACATCGGCCCACAAGGGTGACACAAGTCGGCAGTTAGGATTCGTTGTAGTGAGGGAGGAAAATCAATTGCTAAATTGGTCAAACTCGCGCTCCTTGCGACGGTATCTAGAATCTGGTTCTCAAGTCTAAAACTGTTCCAAGCAGGCGACCCCGAGGTGAGATGACTGGCCCGAATTGGCCATGAGGCGTAAACATAGTGAACTTTCTACAAATCCTCAGTTGGGCCTCATACCAGCAGGCAGCGGCTCCTCCTCTGCAGGCGGCAGCGCATGTTCAGGGAGGCCAGAGCCAAGCTCGCAGACCTCATCGAAGCTCCAGCCCATGCCGCCGTGGCCGGCCTTGGTGAGGTCCCACTGCTTAAGAGCCAGCTTTCCCTCCTTCTCCTCGTCAAAGTCGTAGATGCGGTAGTCGGCGTTGAAGTACCAGTCACCCGTGAGCGCCATACGCAGGAAGCCCGAGTGCGAGACGACGACGACGGCCTTCTCAGGGCGGGCGCGCAGGTCCCGCAGGCAGTGCTGCGCGCGCTCGAGCAGGTGCTGCTTGGTGTACCAGTACCTCTCGGCGGCGGGGGAGGTCTTGTCCGGGTAGGCCGGGTCGACCTTGGTGAAGTCGATCTTGGGGAACTCGGCGGCCACGCCGGCGATGGGCGAGCCCGTGTCGCACGGCTTGGCCGAGTTCTCCTGCCAGTCGGCGTTGGCCTGGATGGGGATGCCCTTCTCTGCGGCCCAGTCGCCCAGGGCCAGCATGGCGGTCTCGCAGGTGCGCCGCATGGGGCTGACCAGGATGAGGCCCACGTCGAGGTCCTTGGGGAGTTTCTCGCGCAGGTTTGCGCTTAGTTTTTGGCACTGCTCACGGCCGAGCTCTGAGAGCTCGGGGTCAGGGATCTCGTAGTCTTGTGGGGGGACTGTCAGCTTGGATTCTGCGGTTCGTGGGGTTGGGTGCCACTTATGAGCAACATTGTGCAAGGCTTGGGCGTGCCTGATGAGGATGATGGTGGGAGGCATTCTGGGTGTAAGTTGAGTGTTTGTCGTAGGTCTAGGTTCAGCGACGTAACGATTTCTCAGAAAATTCTCGACTTTAATGATCACAGGTCGTGTGACTAGGTACTCTAGGCTGATCTAGGTTGCTCTAGGGCGAGATTAAGAAAGACTCTATGTCCGTTTGTAACACGAGAGGAAGAGGTTGTCACTTCCGGAATGTGTGTTGGCGCCTGGAGTGACCGACCAACTGCGGGTCGGGCCGTACTGCATACAAAGGCGAGTCACCAATTCGGGATGGCCCAGCCTAAAGTCGCACATGCGAAAAGTTGGAGCTCCAATCCAAACATCCCAAGCTTGACATTCACCCAACACACTCCAGGAGGCTCGGTCACGCACGTCAGATCATTTCACCATGACCAGCATCGACGAGCTGTTCAAGGTGAGCCCCAAACAGCAGCGCATTGGCTCCGTGGAAGCTCTTCTAACTTGTCTCTAGGGCCTGCCCAGCAAACGAAAGGCGGAACCACTGCGCGACCCTAGTACGTGTTTACCCCTTCTTCAACCAAGTCTCCTACCATTTTCCGTACGAAATACTGACACAACTTTCCCTGCCCCACAGACAAAGTCTACAAATCCGCCAAGCTCGCCCAGGTCGAGGACGCCGACGACGACACCGAAGCAGGCCCAGCCCTCCCCCCACCAGATGGCGAAGATGATGACGGCGACTACGGCCCAGCCATGCCCCCAGACGGAGAGGAAGAGGACGACGGCGACGACGAGGAAGGCCGCTTCTTCGGCGGCGGCGTGACAGCGGGGGAGTCGCGGGCGCTGGACTACATAAACGAGACGGGCGACGACCTGCCCGAGGAGAAGATCGACGCGTCGTGGCTGAAGAAGACGGCCCTCAAGTTCGAGCAGCGCATCAACAAGAACGCGGCCCAGCGCGCAAAGTACGAGGACGACCCGGCCAAGTTCATCCAGAGCGAGGCCGACCTGGACGCCGACATCCGCGCCCTGAGCATCCTTGGCGAGCACCCGGAGCTGTACCCGGACCTCGCGCGGTTGGGGACGGTCGTCAGCCTCGTGGGCCTGCTGGCGCACGAGAATGCCGACATCGCCATCGGCGCCATCGAAATCATCGGCGAGCTGACGGATGAGGACGTCGCGGCCGAGGAGGACCAGTGGGACGCGCTCGTCGGTGCGCTGCTCGAGGCGGACCTGGTGGGATTGCTGGTGAGCAACCTCAAGAGGCTGAATGAGGAGTCAGACGACGAGGCGGACCGCACGGGCGTGTACCATGCGCTCAGCGTGGTGGAGAATCTGTGCTCTAATGTGGCTACGGCGGAGAAGATCGCCAAGGACGACGGGCTGCTTAAGTGGTTACTGGCGAGGATACAGAAAAAGGAGAAAGTCACTACGCAGAACAAGCAGTACGCGGCGGAGATACTGGCCATTCTCGTGCAGACCTCTTCGGCGAACCGGCAGAGATTGGCAGAGAAAGACGCCGTGGACATCATGCTGCAGCTGTTGGCTGCTTATCGCAAGCTGGACCCCGAGAAGGGTCACGAGGAAGAGTACATGGAGAACCTGTTCGAGGCCCTGACATGCATAGTCGACGAACCAGAGGGCAAGACCAAGTTTGTCGAGGCAGAGGGTATCGAGCTGTGCTTGATCATGCTAAAGGAGGGCAAGAAGAGCAAGCCCGATGCCTTGCGGATCTTGGATCACGCGGCAGGCGGATCCACAGGGACGGAGGTGTGCCAGAAGCTGGTCGAGGCCGGTGGTCTCAAGACCCTGTTCACGGTGTTCATGAAGAAGAGCCGCGACCACAACACCACCACGATAGAGCACCTCGTGGGCATCTTCTCGTGGATGCTGCGGCTCCTGCCGGCCAACTCTGCCGAACGCGTACGCCTGCTGGTCAAGTTCGTCGAGAAGGACTTCGAGAAGACAGAGCGGCTCGTCAAGCTGCGGCGGGACGTGTCCGCGCGCCTGCGGCGGGTGGACGAGGAGATGGGCAAGGAGAACCGCGCGCGGGGCGACATGGCGCTCACCGACGAGGAGATGGAGGAGGAGCGCTTCTTCCGGCGGCTCGAGGAGGGTCTGTTCCTGCTGCAGAGCATCGACCTCGTGCTAGCGTGGCTGATCGCCGAGGACGACGGCGCCAGAGACAAGATCCGGGCGCTGCTCGCCGACCGGGACGAGACGTTCGAAGTGGTCAAGGCGTCGCTGCGGGAGCGGCAGGACGCCATCGGTGACAAGACGTCGCAGAGCGGGAGGGACACGTCCGAGATGCTGGCGACGCTGATGGAGTTTTTGTAAATTTCATGATACCACAGATTGCTTGAATAAATGCTTCACAGGTCGATTGCACGCGTGCAGCCTGCTACAGTAGCCAGTGCCTTGGGCCTCTTTCTTCCTTCAATGAGTAATGCCGGCCTGAGCGCCCATCATAGACGGAGACCCTGGTGGACGTCCCAGCTTCTCACCCGCGTACCTCGAGCCGCCACATGTTCCCGAATCACAGTCCTATCGACTGGCGCATCTACCCCTTGGTAGGCGGTACGGGCTTGACGTCGAACACGGCGCTCAGCAGGTCCTTGATCACCTTGTCCTGGTTCTTCTTGCCAGCCTCCTTGATCTCCTTGATCTTGACCTCGGCCTCCTTGTTCGCCTCCTCCTCGGCCTTCTTGTTTCCTTGGGAGTGCTAGAATAGTTCAACGGATTGTCAGTCATGGCTCCCTGCTATTTGCATGCATGCATGTATTGTAGAGTGAGGGGCAACGAGCTGCTGTCGATGGTGCTGGGTTGCGTCCGTACCTCAGCCTCGAACTTCTTGTACTCCTCCTCCTTAGACGACCGGTACTGCTCTATCTCCTTCTTGGCCTCGTCACGGGCCTCCTTGACACGCTTCGTCCTGTACTCTCGGGCTATGTGTGGGTAGGTCTCGGTCAGCTCAGCTCACATCGTGGTGCTGTCGAGTAGGTTGTTGGCTTGGGCTGCGTACACTTGTGGACGATCTTGGACGCATCTTTCTCAGCCTGTAGGTTTTGTAAGCCACACATGCAGTTGCTGAGCCCGATAGCATCGGTCATACCTCGAGAAGGGTCTGGATACCCGCGGAGTTCTGGGCAGACTGTCGTGTTACTATTGTTAGCATGCCGCCTTGCAGGGCACTCTAGCCGGGGTCGTATCGGAGCCGGCGAACCATGATGGAAGGGGCTTCGAGGTTATAATGGCACAAGAAATGGACCTCGAACTGGTGTGCTGGAAGGAGAGTCTATCGGGAGGTCGTCGTGGAGAGCAGAGAGTGGTGTCGAACGGGCTGGTTAACTGGGCGGATTGCGGCGATTACGACTTGGAGGTTGAGCAGCCACTGCCAAGCGATGATGGATAGGCCTGTGGGCCGGACAGCTCCCCCCAGCGGGTAGCTTCCCACCTACTACCTGCCGGGGTCTGCTGAGCACTGGCCCGGCAAACATGCCTGCCGGCGCAGCTTAGATGACGGAGTGCGATTTTATTGTACGAAAACGGTCTATCAACCTCTAACATACGATCCACGATGCTCGCAACTGAGAATCGCTTCGTGCTGTTGATAACCGCCAATTGTTCAGGATGATATTATAGTATTCCAGAGCTGACGCCCTAATTCCTTTCCACCAAACCATTTCCTCAGCCACAATGGCCTCCCGCGGCTCCAAGATCGCTCTTGCCAGCACCTCCCTCTTCGCCGTCTCGACCATCGTCCTCGTACACTTCCAGCAAAAGGCCGAGCAATCCGTACGTTCTTTTGAACCCCTGACTTCGGCCCTCCACGGCAAGCTGCCAATATCGGTGCTTATTCAGTCCCACAATGTCCCACCTGCTAACATAAGATGCTCCCATCTGCAGGCAATGCACCAAGGCGTCGTCCGCGATATGGAGCAGCAGCGCATCAAGCGCGAGAGGCAGCTCGACTTCGACCTACAAAAACAACTCGAGGCCGAGTACAGGCAGGAGCAAAACGTGCGGAGCTCCGTCGAGAACACCCAATCACAGAGATAGCGCACCGCCCGGCTGCGTCGACATCTCGCGATGCCCGTCGCCTTTGCGTGACTAGGAAGGATCTACTGCATTATACACTCCCCCAAGAGATAGCATGCGGCCCTCAGAGAAGCGGGCGACGGGCTGAATCTCACTGGAGCGGCTGCTTTGCCGTCTATACGACTGACACATGCGCCCAGTTGTTGGAAAGAGAAGATGTGTTTCTGGGAGACGCCAGACGCTCACCATGATGCGCCTGGTGAAGAAGAGTCCCAGCAGACCAATTACGAGGGCTCTTTTGCAGAGCAGCGACTCGTCCATTCACCACTCACAGGTTTGTAGTGCAGTAATGGGAATATAAAGACCCGGATGATCTGCACTACGTGTATATACAACTAGACTTACAAACTGCTCGTCCCGCTTTTTGAATCTAGAAGACAATGCCATTTGGTATCACTTTTATTTTGTGTCTTTGGCAATCATGCCTACCTTTTATCGAGAAGTAAAGACCAAGGCCCCGGCGTCATTCCTCAGCCCCCAAAATGGTCATATCATATCCATCTGCGGTCTCTGCCGACCTACTCAAAGGTAGCCAGTCTTACTGACTGCCGGTCCTGTTACTTCCCAGAAACTCTGTCTACCTATGTGCGCTCTCTTAACAACGCAACGCTGGGCAGGATGAAGTGGCTGCTGCCTCGATTATAACGGTAGCTCCCACCCAAAGCCTGAACGCCGTTGTTCATGCAATTTAACCGCCCCATATATGGAACCCTTGTGACAATCTGATGTAAAAAGTGCAGTCAAGGAAGGATGAACCTATCCATAACAGCTCAGCGGGGGCGGACCAGATCTCGCGAACGGATAGTCCCCAGTGGCACCAATCCCAGTGCTTGTCTCCTAACTTCTACCTGATGGACACGCCTGACCGGTCGGTGAACATGCGCGAAGCAATGTTCATGGCTGCCAGCTCCTGGAAGAGCAGCTTGGCAGCATACGGGATGTGTACTTGAGCGATCTTTGTCTTGTTCTTGCAGGGCCGGCATTCGAAAGACTGCTTGGTGAGGTTCCTACATGTATGTTAGCTCTGCGCTCTCGTAGCTGAGCAGTCAAGGGCCATGGACTTACGCAATAGGCGTCATGAGTCCACAAATCTCACAAATGTGGACTCTGAAGGCATCTGACACCTCGAACAAACGCTCCTTCAGGAAGGCGGCAGCTCCGTGGGCAATCATACAATCACGTTCCATTTCTCCGAAACGCAGACCACCATCTCTTGCACGACCTTCCACGGGTTGCCGCGTCATGATTTGGACAGGGCCACGGGCACGCGCGTGGATCTTGTCGTCTACCATGTGACGAAGACGCTGGTAGTACGTCGGGCCGAAGAAGACCTGAGCCTTTAGCTTGCGCCCGGTGTGCCCGTTGTAGAGGACTTCAAAGCCACGCGATTGGTATCCATGCGCGTGGAGCAGATCGGAGACGGAGTCAACGGTGACGTCGGTGAAAGGCGTCGCATCGCCTTCCATACCCTTCAAGGTGGACACCTTGGACAAGAGACACTCAATCAAGTGAGCAATTGTCATACGAGATGGAATGGCATGGGGGTTGATGATAATGTCAGGTGTAACACCTTCGCGACTGAATGGCATGTCTTCCTGGCGGTAAGTGACACCAATAGTGCCCTTTTGACCGTGACGAGAAGCAAACTTGTCACCAATCTGAGGGATCTTGGTCGTACGAACTCGAACCTTGACGTAACGCAAACCGTCCTGGTTCGTCGTGACGACGACGGAGTCAATGATACCGCTCTCCGTGCTACGAAGTGGCGTCGACGCGTCTCGCTTGACGTGTTGTGCAGTGCGTTGTCCCAGTTCCTGGTTGTCAGGGTTGATAGGGGAAGTCTTTCCAATGATGATATCTTCACCAGACACCCTGACACCAGGTGCGATGATTCCATCATCGTCAAGCTTGTCGTACGTGCCGTGCTTCAATCGGAGCGTATCGGAGCGGAACGGCTTTTCGAAGGACTCGACAACGTTGATACCCACGCGTTTCTCCGAGTCGGTGTATGAACGGAAGAAGAGACTTCGGAACAGACCGCGATCGATACTGCTCTGGTTCATGATGACGGAATCTTCCTGGTTGTATCCAGAGTAGCACGCAATGGCCACGATCGCATTCTGGCCGGCGGGCAGCTCTCGAAACTTCAGGAACTCCATGGACCGTGTTGTCGCCAAAGGCTTCTGGGGGTAGTACAGAATGTTGGCCATTGTGTCCATGCGCCGGGAGTAGTTAGTCAGGAAGAAGCCCATGGCTTGTTTACCCATAGCCGACTGATACGTGTTTCGTGGAGACTATCAATTCCGTTAGCAGCCAGAAGATTTGAAATACTGGGAATGGACTTACTTGGTTGTGGTCAGGGAAGGGGATGATGCTGGCGCAAATCCCCAGAAGCATGCTAGGATGGATCTCACAATGCGTGTACATGTTGATGTCGGTGTTGATCTTAGTCTTGACACGAGCGTTCAGATCCGTAGACTCATCGTTCAGGCGGTCCAGTTTCTCCTGGTGGTGTTCTTCTTCGGTCTGCTTTGGCCTCTTCTTCGCCTCCCGGTATTCATCAAGATCCTCGGGACTCATGCAGATCATCGCCGTCTCCTCTTCCTCGGCATCCAGGTACTCGATGACACCACTATGCTGCAGACTATCCCAGCCGAAGTAATCCTCGTCCGCCGGATTCAGGTTCTGGTCAGCCTCTAGACGGCGGATGTGTTCCTTGTTGAGTACCAAGGTACCCTTCATCGCGCCAGTGTCAGGGTTGTCTTCTTGTTCCACCACGAACAGAGGTCGCATCACCCGACCAGCGTCAGAGAAAATCTTGAATTCTCGGTCACGAATGTCTCGGACAAGAGAAACTTCGTGAGAGATGATGCTCTTGCGCCGGAGATCCTGCACCAGACCGACGAGATGCTTTGGATCCTGATGGACACCCACCCACGTGCCGTTGATAAAGATCTTCGTTGCATATGGGTTTGAAGCAGGGTCGTACTCTTCGAGCACCTCCATGTTTCGCTGGATCATGAAATCCCTGATAGGGTCTGCCGGTGTTCCCACACTCACGTAGCACATTAGAGACAAGTTCTTGACGAGACCACAAGCCTGGCCCTCAGGAGTTTCTGCTGGGCAGACCAGACCCCAATGAGTGTTGTGCAATTGACGCGGCTTCGCCAACTTTCCGTCACGACCGATTGGCGTGTTCGTTCTTCGCAAATGGGAAAGTGTGGAAGAGAATGTATATCGGTTCAGCACTTGGGAGACACCGGCGGTAGAGCTCATGGCCTTCTTCTGGTCGCCCCAGTTTCCAGTTGCCAAAGAATACTTGAGACCATTGGTCAAAGTTCCATGACGGATGCCGAGGGTAAGGTCGAACCCCTTCTCTTCCTGGATGCATCGCTTCATGTAAGCCATGAGGTCTCCTGTAAGCTTCTTGACGATGTTTCGGAAAAGCTTCGCCAGCAGAGGACCCGCAAGATCCAATCGCTTCTTGCCAAAATGGTCACGGTCATCGGTATCGCGCCGGCCGAGAGCGCACTGCAGCAGCTTGTGTGTCATGTATCCGAGGAAGAAAGCCTTCCTGGTCTCACATCCTTCGGTTTGGGCGATGTGCGGCAACATCTCCTTTTGCAGCACATCCTTTGCGTTCTTGATACGGATGTACTTGGCGACCTGGTGACCATTGTTACCACGCCTGCCAATGTAGTCGAGTGCGACGTCTCGATCCTGCACAGCAAAGGCTTCCTCGATACACGGCCGCAGCATCTCCAACATCTGGGTGTCGTTGTGGTCATAGCAGACCGCGTTGAGAATGTCCTCGTCACTGACCATGCCGAGCGCTCGGAACACGATGGCAATCGGAATGTCTGCCTTGATGTAGGGCAAAGTTGTGGAAATTGTCTGGCCGAAGCCGCCTCTTCCAGTCTCACCCTTGGCCTTGAGCTTCAGTGTCAAGGAGCTGATGAGACGTGAGCCCTTCTCCAACGCGCTTCGAATCTCGGCATGGTACAGATCTGGACTGGGCTGGGCCTTCTTGAAGACTTGCACGATATTTGCTGCGGATCGCTCCTGCGCGATAAGGACCTTTTCACTGCCGTTGATGATAAAGTAACCACCTTGGTCGTAGGGGCACTCGTTCAACAAGAACAAGCCGGCATCGTCTTCGTTTCGCAAGTGGCAAATCTGCGACTTGACCATGATGGGCATCTTTCCAATGTACACCATGTCTCGCAGGTGCTCAGGGCCTGACTTCTTCTTGTCGCCGGCTTTCTCTGACTCCTCCATCTCCCATACAATGGTCGTGGGGCGTTCCTGAGTCTCCTCGTAGTGTTGACGCTGGTCGGGGTCCATGTCCTCGTAAGGAACTTCCTTTTCTCTTGCGATCTTGACTTCCTTTGTTATGCGGACGTAAATGGGGCAAGAGTAGGTCAGGTTCCGGTCGCGGCATTCGTAGGGGAGAAGGTTCTTGACGGCACCATCGCCTTCGGTGACGTTGGGTCGGGTAACGAGAACATGGCCGAACTTGATCTCGTATCGACGCATACGCGCAGGCTCGGGATCGTCGCTTGGTGGGAGCTTCTGGTCGAGACTGACGGTGGAGTATTCGTCCATCAGGCTCTGGACGGTGGTAGTGACAAATTCGTCGAACGAATCAATCTGTTGCGAGACGAGGCCCTTCTTGGCGAAGAAGGACGAGATCACCGTCCAGCAGTCCTCAGCTGTGATGGACTCATCTTCCATTTCCTCCTCATTCTCGTCGTACTCGTTCTCCCAGACATCTTCGCCGTAGTCCGCCATCTCGAGGCTGTCGATGCGATCGGGGAATGGAGTCGGCTCGGTAAAAGATGTTTGCCAGGTGCTTATCGAGGTTGACAATCTTTGACGACGAGGTCGAGACGGGTGGGTCGAGAGATGGCGAGGTGGTCGTGCTTGTGCTTGTGCTTAGAAATGGCTGCCCACCACCATACAGCTCGAGCGCATCAACTCCCAAGATGCGCAGAGCTTCACCTCATCAAATGAAACACCAGAAAAGTACCCTATCGTAGTTAAAGAGAGTGTACGATGATGGATCACAGAGGTAACCCTGTCACAACGGGGTTGGTGGAATCTGAGGGGCTGACGGGAGTCGAGAAAGGGTAGGCGGTGGATTCGCGGTCTCAGGCACGTCGCCTTTGTGAAGATTTGCTGATGGTCCAAGTCTGGAGCTGTCTCTTACCGTGCCTGCCTGCCTGCCTGCGACCGGCAACGGTGCTAGTGCCGTCTCGGACTAGTGTGTTTTCAGGTCGCCACTACGACCATGACACACCAGCACACTGCGGAAGATGCAGGGGTTGTGAGGGCCCCTGTCAAGAATTTTGGCTGCAGCTCCCGGAGTTGCAATCCCTCACGGTTGATTTCGCGGGGCGCCCCACCATTGTCTGTACTAGCATGCCTGCTTTTCCCCTAAATTGAACTTTTTTTCGTCATCGCCTTTGACCTGTTTGGGTGACTCAGAAAGACCTGGGGAAGTACATAATTACATGCGCCTCCGATCTGATCTGCTCCAGTTGACTCTTTCCCTCACCACCCTCTAGCAAACACGGATTGACAGACCCTTCGATATCCTCATTCCTGCTCCCACAATGTGCCCTACTCCAGACGAAGCCCCGGCTACTGCCAGCCGTACCAATGGCACCAACGGCACCAATGGCACAGACCAATGTTTGTCAAATCTTTGCTGCCCCCGTTGGGTCCATTGGGCCCGTCATTGTGACTGCAGAACCGTTTGCTGATGACCATCTTGCTTCCCAGCCCACCCTGGTTTCACCGGCATTCCTGTAAGTTCTAGGCTTCGAACTAGAAGGTGAAGTGCGACGTCTAAAAGCTGCCTCGATAGACCAAGACGACACACCGTGCGCCCTATGCGCCTGTTGGCGACTTCTTGAGCAATGTCTCAAGGTTTAAGATCAGTGAGTCACGAGAACACCAAGCACTCCATCCGGGACTCTTGCATCTATGCCATGCCCTCTGAGCCCCAGCAGAACAAACTACTGACTCAATTGCCCACACAACAGTCGAGTCTACCCTTCGTGAGGGCGAGCAGTTCGCGAACGCCTTCTTCGACACCGAAACCAAGATCAAGATCGCCAAGGCTCTCGACGAGTTCGGCGTCGACTACATCGAGCTCACCTCTCCCGCCGCCTCCGAGCAATCAAGAAAGGATTGCGAGACCATCTGCAAGCTCGGCCTCAAGGCCAAGATCCTGACCCACGTCCGCTGCCACATGGACGATGCCCGTCTGGCTGTGGAGACTGGTGTCGATGGGCTTGACGTTGTCATTGGTACATCCGCATACCTCCGCGAGCATTCGCATGGCAAGGACATGACCTACATCATCAACGTGAGTTGCGCTGCGGTGCGCTGCGGCTGGTGGTGCTAGCGCAAGCATTTTCGCAGACCTCCCGCCGATATCGGACATCGTACTAACAGACAAACAGACTGCCATTGAGGTTATCGAATTCGTCAAGTCCAAGGGCCTCGAGGTCCGGTTTTCCAGCGAGGACTCTTTCCGTTCCGACCTTGTCGATCTTCTCTCCGTCTACAGTGCCGTTGACAAGGTTGGCGTTCACCGTGTAGGAATTGCAGACACAGTGTAAGTTTACTTCTGTGGGCTTCAGTCTGCATAAAAGGCCTTGCTAACCTTTCCGCAGCGGCTGCGCTTCCCCAAGACAGGTTTACGACCTGGTGAGGAGTAAGTATTGCGGTGTTCTTTTGTCGCGATTTCCACATTTACCCTACCGCTCAGATGTCTGGACGCGAGGGAGGTGCTGGAGTTCTTCCATTGTCTAAGCAGTGCATGTCCGGCGCTGGAAGTCACTGTTGGGTTCCGCGTCAGCTTGGAGTGTCCGCGAAGATCTCGAGACACGAGGATTACTTCCTTGTTCCCCTTCCACCGTTCTGCCCTGGTGGCAGTGCTGTCTTTCTCGGAATGGCACATCTGTGACCGTTTAATCATGGAGGTACACTAGAACTGTGGCTGACCAATTACCTCCAGCTCTGCGTGGTGTTGTCAAGTGTGACATCGAGACTCATTTCGTAAGTAGATGCTTTCACACTCCGTCAATTTTCACCGTTCTCGGATGGACACTTGTGCTTACTCACCCACCCAGCATGACGATACTGGCTGTGCCGTTGCAAACGCATACTGCGCTCTCGAAGCCGGTGCCACACACGGTAAGTCAATCTGCAAAAGGTATCTTGAGAGATGGTTCTAACCAAGGTTCACAGTTGACACCTCCGTTCTTGGTATCGGTGAGCGCAATGGCATCACCACCCTTGGCGGTCTGATGGCGGTACGTCTTGAATTACTACACTATGATTGGAAATACACTGCTGACTCTATCGAAGAGGATGATTGTCGCCGACCGCGAGTACGTGACCAGCAAGTACAAGCTCAGCAAGCTCAAGGATCTCGAGAACCTGGTGGCCGACGCCGGTACGTCACCCCTGCCCAGACCTTTCAATTAGTGCAGAACAGCTAACGGAAGCAGTGCAAATCAACGTGCCATTTAACAACCCAATTACTGGATTCGTACGACTCTCAATCCACTTCTTTGCTTTGCCATGTTCCTTGCAGCTAACATCATGGGTAGTGCGCTTTCACTCACAAGGCCGGTATTCACGCCAAGGCCATCCTGAACAACCCGGCCACGTATGAGATTCTCAAGCCTGAAGACTTCGGTCTCAACCGCTACGGTAAGTGTGCCTTCCGTATAAGCTGGCAACTAGGGACGCATACTAATCAGTGTCTTTCGCTCCAGTCCACTTTGCCTCAAGGTTGACAGGCTGGAACGCCATCAAGAGCCGTATTGAGCAGCTCGGCCTCTCCATGACTGACGACGAGGTCAAGCTTTGCACACAGAAGGTCAAGGCCATGGCTGACGTCAGGCCGCTGGCCATTGACGATGCCGATTCTGTGATCCGTACTTTCCACAAGAACCTCACAGCGGATGAGGAGAAGCCGCTGCTTCCTGACCTGACATCTGAGGAGCATGCCAAGTTCAAGAAGGCCGAGAAGGAGATTGCCGGCGAGGCCGAGAAGAGGTCAGCGGATGAGGATACGAACGGCAGCGCCGCCAAGAAGGTTAAGGTATAGACCTATCCTCGGAACTCGGGAAAGACCATTGCGAGTCAATGCGTTTTATAGACGGTGGGCGGGACAAAATCCGGTGAGTGTTGGGTGTATTTTAATGCGACAAGGGGACCTCGGGCGAAACGCATTGCTGTACCGGGGAAAAAGCGATCACGATACAAGCTGCCTCGATACTCATTCTTGATTGAGCTTGAACGGCTCCAGAATCATGAGTTCGACGACGAGCACATTTGGGCACGCCCTGAGTGCCAATTTGGCCAGGGAATTTCTCTTATTTCCGTACCAGGTTGGGAAAATCAAAATGAATATTTCAATTTACAACAAGTAAACCAGGAGAAGAATTCCAAGTAAAGTTCTGGACTGCAAAATCCGGAGAATCAGTGACGTGGTTCCAGTCCCAGTCCATTGCCCGGAACTGAAGTTCGTTGTTGGTCTCCACTCAGCATCTAATCGGCCACCCTCTCACACGACCTCCGGACTAGAGGGCCGAAGTCATCGCAAACGGTCGAGGTATGTGTCACTTGCTCCACTAATACAACTGTATTCAAGGTTTTTATGGCCTGTTTCTTCTGGGCTTGACGGCTTGTCATTCCCGTTGCACCTTACCGGAGGCTAAGCCCCCGTTATTACCGCTTTCGATATGGAAGTGGTGCAAGCACCTTTGATGTCCCGATTCGGCATGCATAGAACCTCTGTCATGTGGTCCGTGATACTCGGGCCATGTAAACACGTCCGTGTAACATAAAAGCTTCCGGAATCCCCAGTAGAAATGCGTGCAATTCGACAATCGACTAAGCTGGTGTTGGAGAGATGTATCAGTCTGTCTACATTTCCGTGGTGGCAGCCGTCTTGGCTGGAATCGCCCAGGCCGCCTCTGGAGCCGGGTCCTCCACGAGGTAATAACCCTATATTTGCAGCCGATATTCTTATTTGTGGGACTAATCATCATCGTGTAGGTATTGGGACTGTTGCAAGCCCTCATGTGCCTGGCCAGGAAAAGCGGCAGTCTCAAACCCGGCTTTTACATGCGACATCAACGATAACCCTCTCTCCAACTACGAGGCAGTCTCAGGATGCCAGAGCGGCGGCTCCGCCTACACGTGTACCGACCAGGAGCCATGGGCAGCCAACGATCTCGTCTCATACGGCTTCGCAGCGACAGCCATCAGCGGCGGCACGGAAGCCAGCTGGTGCTGCGCGTGCTACGCCCTGACCTTCACATCCGGCAAGGCAAAGGGGAAGCAGATGGTGGTGCAGTCCGTCAACACGGGCGGCGACCTCGGCGCTAACCACTTTGACCTCCAGATCCCCGGCGGCGGAACGGGGATCTTCGACGGGTGCACGGCGCAGTTTGGAAGCTCGTGGGGTGCCCAGTACGGGGGAATCTCGGACAGGTCCCAATGTGCGACGCTGCCGGCGAAGCTGCAGGCTGGCTGTGAGTGGAGGTTTGACTGGTTCAGGAACGCGGACAATCCGACCCATACGTTTACGCAAGTCGCGTGCCCGGCAGAACTGACCAGCATCACGGGTTGCGTGAGGGACGACGACGCCAGCTTTCCGAAGTTTGTCATGCCCTCGCCTGCTACGTGGACGCCCCCATCTCCTACGGCGACTGCTGCGGCTTATGCGCAGTGTGATAGCATGACCTGGGATGTGCCCATGCTGGTAAGTCTTATTGAGTGCGTGTGCTTAGATTACTTGGAGCATCTGCTACTGGAGGCCGAATTCTTTGCCTTTGTATTGTTGCGAGTTGCGACTTCATATTTCACCCCCTTTGCCCGTCAAAATGAGCGAGATTTGCGGACTATGCTGACCCCATGCAGTGCCCGTCCGGATACTATTGTAGCCGCATAACTGATTGTGCGTCAAAATCCACTCCTTTGTATTTTGTATGATAAATGCTAACTTTGCGTCAAGATTACTGGCAATGTGTTCAAGGCACCGCATCTGCTTCATAGTTCTCGACAAAAACATAGAAGAATAGCAGCACAAACTCCAGGCCGAGAGAGACCGATTAACATGTGAATGATTTGTATGAAGCGCGCCACGTTCAATTCATATATAAGTGAAATTCGCAAAGAGATAGCTAAAGATTTGTTGGAATATGAAGCATTGTTGGCGAATAATGCTTGGGCTTTTCACAAGCTACTTCGACTTAGGATGCGCAGCTACCCGTTACAACTACATACTATAGAAAAGCGTCACCATTCCTGGATCAGGATACAGTCGTCTCAGTCCGTTGTACTTTCACCGTAGTCCCACAAAACAACCATTACTCGCCCCTTGGTTTTCTTTACGAATACAATATCCAACAACTAGAAAGGTATGTGAGACCGGCAAAAATCCCGGCCAAGGTCACAAGGACAGAAGTTTGGACTGCTTATCAGCGTTTGCTGCTCACAAGGTCAATATAACGGCACAGCACTTCCACTGTTATCGGCATTGTATGTTTTTTCAAAATGCTGGGTCCCTGAGCGTTTATGACTGTATGAAGGCGCCGCGTATGGCTTCGGCTGTATACGGAATAGAAATGGAATCAGATACTATAGCACCATAAAGTGACCACGCCGTATGGGAATTTGAGAGAATCAAATTGAACAATGTAATGACACGAATTAAAACACACGTTGAGAAGCATAAGCGGCGCTTGCCACATGAATAACTGACATCGACGAGGTCTCCTGTCAACATCTCCTCGCGTATCTTAGATGCGACTGCAACAATTTCAGTGACAACAAAGTCAGTTCAGCACGAGAGACTGCTGTATATTAAGATAGAGAGACGGCGGTCCATGAGGAGGCGTGGGTTTAACGCAAGAAAAAAAGGGTCGGACCGCGGAGAGGGACTCTGACAAAAGTCGTAGGCAGAAGTGGACGTAAACCATGCTTGCGCGTTGTCGATGCCAGGTATCCATCCTCAGGAGAATTAGAGTTTGACACACAAGTCTGTTCCCAAGCGGGCAACCTACCGATTCCCGATCTTTAGGGTTCAACGACGCCCGGGGTACGTTGCCAAGGCCATTGTTCCCGTCACAGTTCGAATCGCAAGGCTCTGTTAGTCCCCATTTCCACAGAGTGTTTGTCAGCCGACGTTGGCTGTCGGATTTCTAAGAGAGGTTGTCGGGTTCTGTAGGATTCCAGGCACAAGAAAATGAGTATATAGGATGGAAGAATACGTCACGTAGGATATCTAACTCGGCACCACACTTGCGCTTCATCTTCGCGGCCAAGTTTCTCACTGTACAACATGGCGTCTTCACCGGTTAGGGTTGCGGTGTACGGTGCTACTGGTGAGACTGGAGGCCGGATTTTTGATGCCCTCATTGTGTCGCAAGCCCCGATCTTTGTAAGTGTTTTTGTCCAGAGGCGCTACAGTGCCTCAAAATGCTTCCGGCTCAGTGATTGATTCAAGACAGGAAATTACCGTTCTTGCAAGAGGCACTGGTGATAAGCCACAATACGAGCGTCTTTCTGAGCGCGGAGCCCGCATCGTCCCGGTCAGCTTGGATGATAATGTTCAGACGATCGCTGCAAGTCTAAACGAAATCGACATTGTTCTGGTTTCGAATCCTCCAGATGCTGCGGAAACTCAGATTCCCCTGGCACGGGCAGCAAAGCTAGCAGGGGTGAAGCGGTTCGTGCCCAGCTCCTTTGCAATGGCACTTTCGCCTGAAGGCTCGGCCTCAATGCAGAAATCGGTACGCTCCAGACCACTTCACGATTCTCTAAGTGGCCATGACCTGAGCTGATCCAGCCGAGCGTTTTGTGCAGAAGCAAAAGGTGCTGAACGAGCTGAAGACACTCGGCCTTCCTTACACCATGATTGACCACGGGTGGTGGCATTTCAGCTTCATACCAAAGCTGCCTTCAGGCGGCACCGACTGGGTCTTTGCTGGATTGCCTGACTTCATGGTCAACATGATCTGCGGAACTGGGGAAGTGAAGACCTGTCTGGTAGATCAGTCTGATATCGGACCGCTAGTTGCCAAGACCATCACAGACGAAAGAACGCTTAACCAAAAGGTCATGGCCAACGGGGACATCCTTACCCTCAACGAGATCTACGCTATTGTGGAAGAGATAACAGGCACGTAGGTTAATTGAATTCGAGGTTGATGGTGGTGGACTGACATGAGTTGAATAGTGGCCTGCCGAGAAGGTCAAGGCAACTATTGAAGAACTAAAGGCTAGTATACAGCATAACGACGACTACAGACTTCGGGTGGGATGGCTTTACCTCGAACACAGTTATTCTACTTTAGTCGACGGTGAAAACAGTCCAGAGGGTGTCGAAGCACTAGGATATCTTTGGGAGCGGGACCTGTACCCTGAGTATCGGCCGCTTTCTTACAGATCATTCTTCAAGAATGTTCTTGAGGGAAAAGCAAGTATTCCTTACCAATGACGGGCCTAAATGCATCCGAGATGGACGAGCAAGGCTCACTCTCTATGCGACATGATTGGCGACGTCAGCCACGACGTCGTGATCTATCATGGTGTCACTTGTCTGTGTGCCTGCCATACAACGTATGCTACAAAGGATCTCAGGGAGGCTCAGAGACCGCAGTGATCTTGCAAAAGTAAAAGGCAACTCTCATCACATTCTGGGCACCAGCTGTTGCTTCAACAGCAGTTATGTAAGAAAACAAAACGCAGGATCTAGTTTGCTGCGGTTTTAGTCTTGTTGTCTTCTTAGATTGATCTGGAATTTGGATTCTTTGAACACAGCTATAATCATGAAATTCCTCTATCTATCTCTTGGAGCCACGTGGTTTTGGCAGCCAGCCAGTTAGGGGTCTCGATTTGCTTTGGTTCAATGAGTACTTGCGGAGGAAGTTCCGACTCCTGCAGATTTGATTTGCCATTGAACTTTTGCATTGGCTAGTACCTAGGTATTGAAAGCCCTAAGGAATCTCAGACTTTGATAATGGTCTTTCAATTGGCAAGAGTGAAGACACCTCGAAGGTCGGGACTTTGCGACATGTTCAAGAAAGTGTAGGACCAAGAGCATGGGGATGGACTCGGATACCATGACTGGCAGGTCATCACATACTAGTAGCTCTATGGGCATGATATTCGACCACCATGGAGCTATAAGACTATTCGCGTTCTTTGAGTTCCTTTCTAAGGCCGGAACAACAGTAACTGTCCTAGAAGGACACAGCAATATATCTGTCGGGATAAACTCTGTAGATTTCCTCATACCCACCATGGAGCCATAGAAACAGTAAAAGACTAGAAACGATCGTCAGGGTCTTTTGTTGTGTGGGGACTGGAGCCGTTGATGCCAACTGTCTCAAACATTCTAGTCAGTTCGCCACTTGACAACTGCAATAGTGTTGGATCAATCAGCCCAGGCTCACCGATGGTAAAGAGACGGCTTTGGACTTCCTATGGCCATCATCGACCAACTTGTAAGCATCCTCTAGCGCAAACCTTTGGAAGTCATAAGACCGGGAGGCTTACCAGAGTGTCCGCTAGGAAAACCTGCTGGACCATCGTGGTATGGTGATGGAGAAACCGCAGTATTCTATGAGAGCTGCATGTTGGATCGACACGGAAGATGTGATGCTGCTTGTTCAATGTGTGCAGGTGGCAGCTGTCGCGTTGCCCTTTGAGTGAACCGAACCATACACTAAAATTGCAAAATAAGATTGAGAATTAGAGCTGCCTTTGGTGCCCCGATGCTTCGTTCATGGGAAATCTGGATCTAATTGTCTCGTACTCGACTGTCTAGCACTGTTCCTGCTCCCCGAATGTCCCGTTCCAGAATGTCCAGTTCCAGACTGTCCAGACTGTCCGGAATATTTGTCTCTTGAATTCCCCATAAACGTTAGTTCCTGGGGCTCGTCCGGGACGCGCGCGATGCCCGACTCCAGACTAAGCATTAGAGGTTTGAGGAATGGAACGCAAGACGTGATAACGCTCGTGGTGACTACAACTTGGTTCAGAATTGTGGGTAGCCAAATGTTGGAATTGATATCGGCAGTGGAATATGCGCGCCAGTACGTTGCCAGCTGTGCTGCTGCTGCCACGACGACTCTGGGAAAATTTAAGTTAGCTACAACCTGACTTCAAATGAGAAATGACACTCACAAGATTCGTGCCATGAATACAATTAGAATCAAGAGGCGTTGAGGCCCTGACATGTGGAGCATCCCGATGATCCAAACGAGGAGACCGACGTAGCCGATTTCTGTCACAATGTTCACCACCACAAAATATGTCCACCAAGCTCTCTTTTGAACGTCAGTATATCTTATGTGAGCATTTCTTCCCATAAGCAGCCACACACCTGATCAATACAATGGTCACGGTTGACCCAATCCCACACTCTTGGCGCTGAACACTGGAATAGTGATATCAGCGTCGCAGACAGCCACCATAAACCGTTCAGTATTCGCAAGGCGGTATCGACCATAAGGTGTGTCTCGTCAGGAGTAAGTCGCGTGATGAAGATGGAGATCGACCATTTGATAAGAGCGAGCGTTAGGATGAGCAGCGGTAGACTGGCGTACACAGACTAGAGTAAAGCTGTCAGCATAAATCGATCATAAGGCTACAGGGAGACCCAAAAGAGGAAGGAAGAATCACCTTGGCAACGGTGTCCAAGTTGTCCTGTGTCAGAGATGTGGTCGGTTTTCCGAAGCCATGCTCGGCAGCAATCGTAATGCAAATGCATTGGCCAAGCGAAGTCACCTGTGTAGACAAGTGCTCAGTGAGACTTCGAGGTCATGGGAAAGAAAAGCCACATTTGGGTGATGATGCACCTGAGCCAAGAGTTGGAGACCGTCATCCCACTCCAGCTCCTTCGAGACATAATATCGGGTTCCCAGGCGGGCGGAGACGCTGAGGATATTGGTGATGAATAGGAACCAGACCAGAACGTTCGTCACTGCGCCGACGATGTCTTCCCCTACAACGACACTCCGCAGCTGTTCCATAACAGGCTCACGGGGCTATGAGAGAGCTGGGGACTAATGCAGGTTGGGCGACGAATCCACTGCAGTGGGTCATTTCTCTCTTTTGTAGCTTAAGTGGGACGGCAGCGCACCGGGGCCTCTTCTTCTGGCCACCCGGCAGGAAATTTTCAAACCGCAGGGCCCTATATGCATGTGAGAGATAGACCGATCAGCTCTCTCTCTTTCTTTTTTTCTCTTCCCCCCGAATCTCGCTTCCAGAGCCTATCTTATCATGGCTCGCAGAGTTGAATTGCAGAACGCGGCAGGTTGTGCCTTCTTATGCATGTGTCTGCACGAAGAATGGCCTGTTTTTCTGACCATTAGGCACCCAGCAGCGTGTGACAGATGCCGTGCCGCTGGTGTTTGGCTGCGGCGACGCAGGGGAGTGACATGATGGCTGAGTTACACAGCAGCGGTGGCTCGGACGGCTCGGACTGATCACTAATGCCCAGGTGGCCAGAGTCTTAAGGAGGGTTCAACATCAGCAGGTAGAGAAGTAGAAGGTCATTCCACCCTCCGTATTTCCCTGATAGGCTCCCTGCCTTGGCAGCCCGGGCTAATATCCCCCCATGAGGATTTGTTGCTGGTCGACATGTTGAAACCACGTTGCGTGGAAATCCTTGGCGAAGCAGGTAGGGTATGTTCCCCTTGAACTATCAGCCCAGTTGATGGTCGGGGCCACAGGCAGTCAGTCCGACATGTCCTGTACTACCCGACTATCCAGGTCTTTTGCACATGCATGCTGTGGAACTATTTATGCGTGGCACTCGTTTCACCGCCACCTTATTATAATATACCGAGGACGCCCACTCTAAGGCAATACGGCCCTCCCCTGTCGTGTGAAAGCTGGGGTCGCACTCGTACCGGGGAGTCTGTGAGGTGATCAGCGGGCGAGGGTAGCAGCAGGACTCGATCAGCAAGGTAGCGAAGGTGCTCCGAGCCGCGTAGGAAGCTTGGTATGTAACACGCGTAAACGTGTAATATGTCAGGACTGCCTTCACATGTTCGTCTAATATATATAACTAGCCCTGATCTGGTATGGACAGCGGGAAGATGCTTCACGGGTGGGGGCTTCTGGGTGATAGAAGGGCATAGAAGGAACTGACAGTGAGGCAGTACGGGCCTCGGGAGTATTCCCCGCGGCACTAATTGCCCATTTTCTGATGTGGCTAGCTCATGAGCTGATGTCCGATTCTGGGTGTCTGCCCACCTTCTTGTTTGCTCGGTACACCTCTTTCTGGGGTAATTGACACCTTAACTGTCATCCGGATTTACTTTCAAATTGTTGGTGACTTGCAGTGAAGGATTAGACTGCCAGAGGTAGTTCTTATTGGCATTTCTGAGTGTGTTGTTGGTGTTGGACCCTGCGCACAGACCATCTGCCGACCAACAGGCCCCCAGCTTTTAGGCCCATCAGTTTGTTCAATGTTAGAAGCTTACTCCCTTTTCTTCCTCCTCCTGAGTTTGATGAGGTTCTATTCGAAAATTTATATTTCTTCCAAGACTTGACGGAATCACCTCAGGCTTCCTCCGTGATATCACCTGCCGGCTTTGCTCTTCCAAAATCTCGACTCGGCTTTCATTACAGATATGGTTCTTCAGCTTCAAGAGGTCGACGTGGAGACCGATTTTCCTGCTATTTCCAGATGCCTCTTCGAAGCGCATGAAGACCCTCTTCAGAAATTTTTCCACCTGTGGTTTCCGATTTTCGGAAACGACAAACAGGCCAGGGAGGATGCCATAGCGGAAGGAGCTGCGAGGTTCAAGCTCTGGCATTCGGAGGATCCGTCCAGCAACTGGAGAAAGGTGGTTGACACGGAATCCGGAAGGATTGCGGGGGCCGCTTTGTGGAACATTCACCTCGAGAATCCTTTTGCAACCCCCGACAACATGGAAGTAACCTGGTTTCCTCCAGGAGGTGCCAGGGAGTTTGTCGAGGAAATGATTACCGAATATGATGCACCCAGAGCACAGGCCGCCCAGAAGCCGCACGTTTGTAAGCTCGTTTGAGTTTTGACTCTTTTTCATCCCCTCGACCCCTTCTCTTTTCCCTTCATGCGAGAGACTCACACGTATCATATGAGAACCCTTCACTAAATTCCGAGATGTCTAGACCTATTTGTCTTGTTCACGCACCCCGATTATCGACGCAAAGGTGTGGGACAGCAACTCCTTAATTGGGGCTTAGAACAGGCAGACAAGCTCAAACTTGAGGTTTACCTGGATTCGACAGGTCCAGGCAGGCCATTATATGAGGCCAACGGCTTCTCCTATATGCAGGAGCACCACATACGCCCGACAAAAGAGAACCCGGATCGTGAGTGGCAAGAATTGGAGGGAAAGGTTGGGCCACTTGTATTTTGGCCAATGAAGAGGCCCGTCAGCGAGAGGGGAGAGTGAACCAAGCTGGGTGGTTCTACGGGTATTTTGACGCAGGCTCTCATGTCTCGAGCGGGACAGGACGGCAGGACGGCCAGTTCCACAACACCGGTCGGCCGGCTGGGCGACAAGGATGTGTGCGAATTAGGAAGCTCAGCGACTCCTGGAGCCCGCAGGACCTGTTGGTTGCAGGTCTAGGCACTCGAGGAACATGGCGAACCAGGAGACAATTCATGCGAGTCCAATCGGATGTGATATCTTCCAGAATTTTCTGATGCATCGTTCGACCGAGTCTCGTTGGTACTTTGCGGCATTTCCAGAGGGGTCAAATACATTTGAACCTCTACCTTAGCGAGCAAGCGTCCTTTCCACCCGTCTGGTGTTGTTGCACAGCATGCAAGTTGTCTTACGACCGCAGGAGTCCAACAGACCCCAGTCGCAAAAGATATGTCATGGCTTGCAATGGCTGGAACAAGCAAGCGGTGTCAGCTCCTAGGTACCCACATAATATCTCAGTCCCCTGGTCGGTGCCATTGATGTTCGGGTTTCACCTCCGTGCTCACGCCGAGGAATAGGCGCCGCCCTTTGGCGAATTTCATTTCTCTTCACAAGTTCCCGAACACCTCTGAGACCGGAGTCGATTTATTCTCAGTAACAACTGATCACGTGTGCGAGATTTTGTTTTTGGGGCCCCAAGCCTCTCGAGCATCGCTGCTCACTGAGATCAGCGGCCTGAACTATTCGCCCACGTGCTCCTCCTGCGGCCGTCCGGAGCCTTAAATAATTCCATATCTACTGACATTTGAATTCCAGATCTGAAACCTTGAACGCTGGTGATTTGCTCGGATTTTTGGGGCCCGAAAGAACCAAAAGGCCCAGGGTTTTCGTTTCTGCCACTCAGGCACCGAGTCCAGAACCGGATCGACAACTTGTTGCTTCTCAGTCTGGCCCTGAAGCACCTACGGTCACGATGTCTCCTAAGAATCTCGCCCACCAGCAGCACATGGAGATGGGCTCCTATGGTCCACCGAGACGAGGGTCACGCGGTTCCCGGGACGCCGTTGTCCTGGCGCGGTTGGGAAAGAAGCCAGTGCTGAAGCGGAACTTTGGGTTCATGACAATTTTGGGCTTCAGCTGCGCCGTATTAATCACTTGGGAAGCTACAGTCACGTATGACCTTCCCATCGTCTGATCGTTCGTCAGACCACCAGTAGCTGATCGTGTCACAGTGTGTTCCTCCAAGGTTTCCAAAAGTTAGCGTGCTCCACCTTTTGGCTACAAATCTGCAATTTACTGACTTTTAGGAAGTGGTGGTCCCGCTGGCCTGGTCTATGGCTACCTCATCGTATGGGCTGGCACCCTATCGACCTTTGCAACCATGTCCGAGTTAGCGTCCATGATGCCTACATCCGGCGGGCAGTATTTCTGGGTGTCCGTCCTGGCGCCGAAGTCGAGTCGAAAATTCGCAGGATATCTGATCGGGTGGCTTACCATCACCGGCTGGCAATCTCTCGTTGCTTCTGGTGGATTCGTAACAGGCACCATGATACAAGGGTTGATTCTCCTGAACCACCCCGGATATCTCTCGAACATGCAAAACTGGCACGGCACGATGCTGTTCTGGGGGGTCGTCCTTGCAGCCTTCAGCATTAACACGATCTTTGGGAAGCTCCTCTCCAGGTTCGAAGGTTTTATCCTGATTTTACACATACTCGGATTTTTCGGTATTCTGTTGCCGCTGGTCTTCATGTCGAAGGAAAAGTCAGACACAGAGGCTGTGTTTCTCACCTGGTTAAACTTGGGGGAATGGCAGACTCAAGGACTCTCCTTCTGTATTGGAATTCTCGGCAACGTCTTCGCGTTCCTTGGCGCAGACGGCGCTATCCACGTGAGTTCTATCCCGCTTGTGATGCTCTGTGGCAGCAAATGCTAACAGGTCCGTAACAGATGGCAGAGGAGATCCGAAATGCGTCCGTCGTCATTCCAAGATCAATATTGACTGGTATTACGATCAACGGATCCCTAGGTCTGGCCATGCTTATCGCCATGCTATATTGCATGGGCGATATCGATGCGGCATTGGAGGAGAACCCCTCATATCCATTCATGGCTGTTTTCAAGAATGTTACGGGCTCGACCGCTGGGGCAACAGTTATGGCTGCTATCGTGATAGTGATGTCCGTAAGCGCCACGACGGGTATTCTGGCCTCAACATCTCGGCTATACTGGTCCTTCGCCCGTGACCGTGGGCTGCCCGCATCGACATTCCTCTCCAAAACGAGCGCCCGTACAAATGTGCCTACCAGAGCCGTCATCACGACGACGATTATCGCCATCATCCTCTCGCTCGTCAACATCGGCAACGCCACCGCGTTCAACGGCGTGATATCGATATCGATCGCCGGCCTCTTCGGATCCTACCTCATGGTCACCGCGTTATTGCTCTACAGGCGAATCACTGGGGCCATCCGCGTGCCGAGTCCAGACGACGATAACCTCGATCTCGCCAACGCCCTCGATTCCCCCCTCGTTTGGGGTCCTTGGCGTCTTCCCGGAATATTTGGCATCGTCAACAATACGTTTGCCTGTTCCTACCTGATATTCATATTCTTCTTTGCATTCTGGCCGGCCGTCAACAACCCCGATGTGGCGACGATGAACTGGGCAGTTTTGGTCTTTGGGATTGTCATTATGTTCAGTATTCTCTACTACCTAGTGTGGGCGAGAAAGGTGTACACTGGTCCTATTGTGGAGATTTGAGTATGGTGGCGACGAGCTATATATAGAGAATATATCAGTTCAATACAGGGATAGGAATTCATCACGCATTTGATGTCGATAATTGAGACAGATTCAGGAGTCATCCCTTGATCAATACCTTGAAAAATTGCCTTCTGAGAGCAGAGCGCGTAATAACGAATTATGTAGACATTCAGCTGACTGGGTTTCTTAATCTGTGTAGATCCTGAAGGCGCATTGAACCCTTTTGTAGGAGAGTCAACGCTCAAAGACCCAGCGTTTGACGCGAAAACATAGTGCAGACAACTTTGAAGAGAAAATGGCAATTAATAGTGACAGATTTCTTTCAATTGGAACACTTCTTCCCGCTCCTATCCCCAACTGAAGAGCAACTGAAAACACGTGTCGGTCCTTGATCACATTCCGGCTGCGTCGTGTTGGGTTCACCCGAGCCTTGTGGTGTTGGTTTCTCAAGCTCCATGGGTGCTGGGCCTGCAGGCGATTCACGGTTCGTATCCATATGAGGGATGGTCGGCGGCTGACCGCTGTCATCTGGTGGCACACTTCCGGCGGAAATGACCTCCAATGACTGCCTCGCCCCGACACCAGTCGTGTCTGCTTGGGAATATTCATCGCTCGGTGCCGTAGAGTCCGCATCCGTGTGGACCTGTATTGGGGTCAATACCTGCACTGTAACAACAGCCGTGCCAGTCGGCTTCTCGGCCGGATTTCTCTGCTCAACGCCAGGTTTCTCCTTCTTGTTCAATGGATAACTTCGAGGCAGATCGGCCAGAAGCTCACCGGCTTCCGTCAGGGGGATGCGGTCAGTATAACAAGACCAGTGCCCGGATCCGAGGCCTTGGTAGGCCATCCTCTGCAGTTGGAGGGTTTCGTTGGCTGTCCACTCAAAGTAGGCGTACTCCTTTAGGTTCCGATGACGATAAAGCCAGGCCTGGATGTAGTCAAGAACAAGCGAAGTTCCCACGATAAGAGCACCGATGATATATATGAAGCAGATACCAAACACACTAAAGGAAGCATATGTGGTGCTGAGGATTTTCTAAGAGGTAAGGAGAAGGTGTGTTAGTTGTGCTTTTGAAGTGCTAATTCAGCCCAGAAAGAGTGGCAACGATATATGCATCAGGGCCTCAAAAGGAGAACCATAGGCGACATCGATGCGTGCTACAGGAACACTTACTTGGTTGTTGCACAGCTTCTCGGCGTGGGAAGTGAGAGGCGGGATTTCGTACGGCTTTAGGGCTTGGTTGTGTGTACCATAAGCAATATTGACTGTGCCTGCCTGTAGAGAAGCCATGTAAATAGCCCACAAATTCTGGATGTCGATTTGCCACTGGTAGTTTGGGATCATGCCGATAATGCCAGAGGATCGAGTCAGACTTTGCTGGGAGGTCAGCGTGTTCGGCCCAAGTATATCGACCAGGGCAGCTGGTGAAGGGACCTGCAGCACCAGGAACATCAGAAGCCAAATAAATCGCCCGGCGGCAGGTGTCTGTGGGAATTCGTTGTTCGCCATCTGTTCAATTGTCATGTTGAATATCTGATCGTATGTAATGTCGAATAAGGGCGCCGCCTGGAATTGTGCGTCGAGAAAGCCTGCTAGCGGACCGCAACGACCTTCCTCTGGGAGAGCAGGGTTGCAGAATTGGTACTGTCGCAAGCAAGCCATGGGCGAGGCAGCTTGATCCATTCTATAGGTCATGAAATTGGTGCTAGCAATGTTTTCTCCGGTTGTATTAACACGGTACTATGGGTCGTCAGTTTTCTCCAAAAACCTGATTCCGTTCCCAACTAGGAATGTCAGGATCAGGTCAGCCTCTGGTGAAAAGAGACTAGAAATAGGTGTAAAATCATCTTCAGAAGAGAAGGTAGTGCCATTGAGGGCATATGTCAGAAGAGAACTGTGATTGGTCGGGCAGAGTTAGCAGAGTCACCAAAGTTGTCCCGCGGGACAGAACCTGCACACTGGACAGAGATTCGGATTATCATACAATATCTTAAATTCAGTTCCACCTAACCTGAACTGAGCATCAGAGCTGCTTACTCTTGATGTGTACTTCCTTCCATTGTGAGGACCATAATTGTATGTTGTGAAGTTCCCATCTGATGTGATTATGTTGCTGGTGTAGCCTTCAGTTACAAGAGGTGCACAGTGAAGCACACTCCGGAACATAATCTTCTCATCGGATGGAGTTTTCAAGCCGAGGTTTTCGTTAATATCAATGTATCCAGTATCGAGCCGCAGGTTCGCATCACTTTTGCACATGCCTTTGGCAAACGGACAGGCCGTTTGGTTGTCAACAGAGCTGGGAATTCGTGGCTTGACAAAGGTTCCACAATCAAACATGCCGGACGTGTTGGTTGAATAGCACTGCTGAGCATAACTGTTGGCAGTATTTGCCTGTCGCGTTTGGTATGGTCCTAAGATAGACTGAGCGCGGAGGTCAGGATCTTGGATGTTAACGAAAGCGCAATTAGAGCCATCAAGAAGAACCTCGTTTCCGACACCCGTGGATATGGTAGAAGAGAAACCTCCGGCAACCGTAAAGGCGATGATAGAGAAGGAAGCCGTCGCGATTAGAGGAAATACTCGTATGAATACTCGGCTGCAGGACTGGCGCCATGCCCAGGCTAGCTGGCAAAACACGAAGAGGCCTGAGTCCGGTGAGGCAGAGTTGCGCAGTATAGCCTGTTGCTGGTGATGGAGTGCGTCACGAGGTGTTGACGTCGAGAGCGAGTTATGCAGAATGAAACAGAGTATACGCCAGAATCGGGTCGAAATGAGACCAATGAAGAATGCTGTGAAAGAGAGAAGATAGTTTCCGTCTTCGCGAGTCAAGGTCAAAGTCGAGCCCATCGTTCGCCCACGGCACCAGTTCGTCCATATGCCGAGGTATACGCCGTATTTGACGGTCTCGGCAGCGCCTTCCCAGGCTGTACTGTTCACCATTGTGGAGACGTCAAAATCTTGAAATACTGTTATTGAGCTGTAGAAATTTGCAATATAAGGTTTTCTACAGAAGACCACAAGCATAAAGTGTAATATTTGCAAAGCAACGACGCGAGGGCAAGAGGCAGGGACCGCTAGAACTGCTGCTCCTTTTGAATGAGTTTCCCATGGTCTGTCCGCACGTCGCACCACGCCTCCCCAGAAATGCAAAAATCGACAGTTCATTTAAGTGTGCTCCCGCAGGCATTTTCAGATGCGAGGCTCCGCACTGAAGAACCAGGCCGAGTCGTCCTACCGAAGTGGTTGTGCCAAGGCATCTCGTCCTCCTAGGGCAAAAGACTGTGCTACCACAGCTCGAAGAAGACCAACTACAATTATCTAGAAATGAAAATGCGTTTCAGCTTTGGCCAGTGGCGTTGCCTCGTGTAAAACCTTGCACTTTAGGCAACAGCATCTGGGAATCGTGGTCGGTCCCCATTTCTACAGGTGCGCCTCATCTGACGCCAAGGTCGAAGGTAGGACTCGGTCAAGGGAGGCTTGAATCCTAAGACAGGCCGCATACACTACTGCAGATCTTGACGACTCAGAGTACGACTTGTGATAGAAGAGACGAGATGCCACTGATGCAGGGCGGCGTTTTGGGAGTGGGGGTTCGACTCGAGGTTTGGCCCCCAGACGCGGACCAAGACCTGGTCATCCCAAAATAAAAAGAACGAGAATGTTCCAATCTCGCCCGAAAAGTCTAGTCTAGTACTCTTGTGTAGACGATGGCTTGGATTCTGGCGTGTCCCGTTGAGTTCTGGATCGCTGCCAAGCCCTGGAGCCCAGCTTCCTTCTGCCGCTGTATCAGACTCGATTACTAACCAAGACGGGCAGCATTGCCGTTTACAGTGCAAGGCTGACCGAGCATGCAAGGTGAGCCAGTAGGATTTTGTTCCGGGCACAGACCGCCACCGTAGAGCCTGTAGGTAAAGACAAACAAGAGGCGCCGTAGACGGGGGCACGGTACAGGGCAACCTTGGGAGGCTCCTGACCGCTGAAGAAGCAAATTGAAATCAGGCAATCGGCATTGCCAGTGGAAATATATAGAGACAGGAGTTTGAAGGTGAGCCGGGCTGCACGGCGATCAGAATCGATTAGCAAGTTACCGTATCAAGCCTCGAACGTGGAACACCTGGCAAGGCCTTGGAAACACCTGCGTTTCTTGATCTCCTAGGCTATGAAAGCGCTAATACAAGCACGAATGAACAAGCTCTGGTTAGGCTTTTGAGCTCCAGGCTTCTAATAGAATGTTCATGCCTCGATCAAAGACATCAAGATACGAATGAGAGCTAAGAGATAGATCCGAGCTCTTCAACCATCTGCGATCGTGTGGTTATTAGAGGAAGCAGAATTGCGGACTTACACATGTATCTAAGCATCTAGATAGTAGTGTCTACTCATTATTAGCGTCCTTCCAGCCAGGTATAACAGAGACTTGTGTGCCGTCGCGACGGACAAACATTGCAGCTTGCTGACGCGAAGCGGGGTTCGTCTAATCCTTCCCAACACATTTACATTTACCAGTGGCCTTTGCAATCATCACCACCCAGTGACTTGCACTTACTCTAAAACAAATGCGAAAACAGCATCATGTCCTCTGATACAGCACCAGAGATTGTTCTCTACGATCTAGCATGCACCAAGAATGTCTGCTTCTCTCCTGTTGTGTGGCGCATCCGCCTAATGCTCAACTACAAGCAAGTCCCTTACAGGACCGTTTTCCTAGAGTTTCCGGACATTGAGCCCACCCTCAAAGAGCTGTAAGCTGAGCCTCACACGTATGTTTCTAGGCGTCACATGCTCGCTGACAACAGTGCCAACAGCGGCGTAGTCCCAGGCGAAAATGCCAAGGGCAGATACACGGTGCCGACCATCCACCATGTGCCGACTAACGAGTACATCATGGACTCGGCCCCAATCTCCGTCTTCCTTGAGGAAACATACCCGGAGCCGTCCGTCCAGCTGGAATCCGAGCTGGGCCGGGAGGTGGCAGCACGCGCCCGCGCCGTGGTTGGCGCCACCATGGCCAAATCGCTAATGCCCCGCGAGATTAGGATCCTGGCGCCGCGCGCGGCCGAGTACTTCCGGCGCTCGCGCGAGGCCACGCTAGGGCACCCGCTTGAGGACCTACTCGACCCTGTCGCAGAGGAGGAGAGGTGGGCGGCGGTCGAAGGGGTCGTGGACGAGGTTGGTAAGCTGATGCGGACGAACGCGGCCGAGGGTCCGTTCGTATTGGGCGCGCGGCCGAGTTATCATGATTTCTTCATCGCGGGGGCTCTTCAGAGTGCCAGGATGATTGACGAGGGTGTCTTTGAGAGGCTGGGGAAGAAACCCGGCTACGGTGATATCTACTCGGCCTGTCTGCCGTATATGGCGAAGAATGATTGAGCTGCTGGTTTTCTAGTGCGTGCTTGTCAGAGTTTACTACTGCACCCTCAGAAGTATTCACGTACTTGAGAACATTCTCATGTGTTGTGGACCAACGTTACGGTGTTGCCTTCCAAGGTTGTACAAATCCCAGGCAGCAGAGTGCTCCCGGGGCGGGTCGGTGCAGCCAACACCGTCAAAGCGGGGGCCAGCTGCCTGGCGGGGGAGTCTGCACGTACACTTCCACGACGATGCATATATTTTCGCTTTTGCTCTCCCTTACTGATGTCTTCTCTGGATCAAATCAATTCATATGCCGATACATTAGCAAGAATGGGCCAGTACTGGAAACTTGTCAATATCGACAGCAAGGAGAAGTTGTTCAACCATGGGGGTCTCAAGTTGTGGGAAATGCTCACGAACGGCTGTCTAGAGCAATTGATCGACCTCATTCAGAAGCCGAAATGGATTCCACTCAACGCCGGGACCAAGGCCCAGCTTCTACTGGCCAAATCAAAGAGGTAAGAAGTATCTCACGAAAAGGCATTCTTTCATGTGGCTAAAGCAGATCCGTCTCTCGCAGCACTACATCTCCACTGCTCGCACTTCCTCAGGAAGTCGTCGATATGATTGTTCAAGATCTCTGCCGTGACTCACCTGAGAGTGTGGTCTACCTGTCACTGACTTGCGTCTATTTCTTTCGACTTCTGAGCCCGGAATTTCAGAGAGTTTTGGCCCAAGATGACGCGCCGTGGGCGGGGGACCGCCTGATCATCGTTGGCGATTATGCTGATGGGCTCGACCTTGGAGGCATCTGCACCAGTGACGAGCTCCGCCAATTTGAGGAGAACAAAGAGACGTACGGTAACAACCCGCTGTATCGAATTGGCGAAAGAGTCATGTGCACAAGAAAAAACAACACCAAGGCACGCCGACGAGGGGGCGCAGCAGACGATATACGCAGACCAGGGGATTTGGAGGAGCACGTCAAGGAAAAGCTGATATTCAACGGCTTGTCACTATTCAATCGACTAGCCGCCCTCGCGAGGAGGCCACAACTGACCACCGACTCGGACTACCATGGGAAGCACGCCACAGTCCTTCGCAATCTTATAGCCAAACAGTATGTCCGGGACGAAGCTATTGCTGAGTCTGACTATGCGTATAGCTTGGGCGAGATCGTCACCATCTTCACTACGTGGACCAATGATGGGTCCGGGTTGCGGGGCCTGGACGGCCAAGGCTCGTGGGCAGGCGGCCGTTTTGACATCGCAACCATGGCCGATGTTTCAGAGGGCGGATGGTCTGATGTTAGTACGCTGGCTGTCGAGAAATTGCGTAAAGCCTGTGATCGGGAAAAGAAGGATGGAAGGCGAGTTTATGACACGCGTTTCAAGGATCCTGTGACTTCCGACTCTAGCGACGACGATAGTACATTCTGATGAGCTATGTGGGTGAGGACGACAGCCTTGACTCCAGGGGGCAAATCTGGATCTATACATCCCCGCCGGAACAAGACAGCGTGTAGACCCTTTCTCACCTATCCTCCTCTGTTAGCTTAAGGACTCTTTTTACAGTTTCAATTTTCGTTAGCTGCAACACATTCTGGAATGAGAAATTTAATCCGTGCAAACTACACTTTGTCGCGTACTTCCTAAGAAACGAAGATCATCTGCTATGCCTTGGGCTTATACCTCAGAGTTTAACGCCAATATCGCTAAAACAGCGATGCCTGGCGCCAGGCAATCAATGTAGTCACATGGACTGAAATGCTCGCGAGATACTGAACTACTGGTGCTGCTAGTTGGCAACTTGAGAGGATCGAATAAACTTCGGTGGTAAGCCTTATTGCTCTAGTGCGCGCATAGCTCGATACTGGTACGAAATTTGATTTTCAGATACATTCGATTTTCTTGCTTGCTGCATGTTATAAACTGTCCGTTCCCTCTACTTTTCCACTAAGCCAAACATTCGAATTACAACATTTGAAACCTTCAATCCAAGTCTCGCATCCGTCTCAAACGTTCAGATCAGAAACAACTCGAACAAAAAACCTTGAAATATTCCAAAATGGGCCAGAAGCTAGTTAACGAATTCTTCAAGACGCTGGCAGATGGACAGCTTATGTGGGACATGATCATCAGGCCAGACCACAAGCTTCGCAATCAGCACGCGCCGCCCCAGACAGGACAGAAGAAGTACAGTGAAAAACAGACAGCAGCCCTGGAATATTTCGCATGCAAGCCGAGAGAAGAAAAGAAGAGCAAGAGCAAGGACAAAAGCAAGGGCAAAGAGAGAGAACAACCGGCGATCGAGCTGAATCAAATTGCTCGAAAGCCTGTCTCTACCCCCAGTGCGATGCCATACAGCTCATCGACAGCGTCCAAAAGCACTCGCCGGCGGCCAAGGCGTGATTAAACGAACGACAAAGCAGAGAAATCCATGGGCGAGTTCAACTGGACATTCGATCAAACTCAATCAGATCGATCACCTATCAGAAGTCTATGGGATACAGAGGTGGCCTACCGGAAGCGACCAGGTCGGGAGCAGCCGGCAATCATTATGGTACGCGAGTGGTCGGAGCAGACGTGATGAGAAGTCCACGATGACAACAACTTCAGCGAAGACGGCTACAGTTCACCGGCAACGCGCTCTATGCAGAGGACAGTTGGATCCAGGATTCACTCGGTTCCGAGCGTATTCCTGGAAGTCTCATTGCTACTACACCTACAAAACAGACGGCAGTCTCGTCCGCCCTGGTTGTGACCGGCCGCTTGAATGCATTCATTGTCGCAAATGCAAATGGAAATATCAGGAGGAACAAATCAAGCAATGGACTCCGAATATATACATTTCCGACCACGAGGACCATCCGTGTCAAACCTTTCGACGGATGTGCCAGCGGCCGGCGAAAATAGTTACAAGAAAATGGCTCTGCAAGACAACCCTCGCAGCTCAAACCCTGCAGAGCCTGCCATTCTGCGTTGGCAGGCCAGTCTCTGTCTCAACCTTCCAGCTCTCGCTGCCGACGGCGTTGTGGGCATAGAACAAGTCGTTGGGGTCGTACTTCTGCTTGATGGACAAGAGCTGCTCATAGTTGGATCCCCAGAAGGATTGCTGCCAGTTTGGTTCGGCGGAGTCGGACTGTTGGTTGAAAATGTGTTAGACAATACGATCATTTGAACAGGAGAATAGAGTTGAATTAAGACAAGTGCAGCACTTACCTCTCCAAGGTATGATCCAGAATTCAGGGTCACGGCCCGCCACTGGTCCATGCATCCGTACGTCATGCTGTTCGAAAGTGCGAGGATCTCCTCCGGAGAGGTGGGATCTGTCCACGCCACCGCCGTGATCGCGTGCAAGAGAGAGGTCCTCCAGGCCGGGTTCACCGAACTCTCGGTATTTCCGGGATACAGCTCGTTCTTCATGTTGAAACCAGTGAAGTAGAAACCGTTTTCGGTCGTGTTCTTCACAGCGGCCCATGTCTGATTCTGCAAGGTGGTGTTCTCCCAGTTCTCGCGTGGGAACAGTCTCGAAGCAATCCTGCCAGCAGCGAGGCCGACCGTCTCCAGAGGGAATGCCTGCTCCCAAGCGTTGTAAAAGTCCTCATAGTAGGCCGGCTCGGATACCCACGTCAGTGACACATTAAGAGCAGACAGCTCATCGATCCAAGGCTGCAGAAGGGCGTTATGTTCATCAACGGTCATGTTTGGCGTGAAGAAAGGAGTCATGCCAAAGTAATAGGCATCCGGGCCGGTCGCATAGATCCGGAAGTAGGAATACGCGCCAGCGTCTGCGAGGACCGGAAAGCGGTTCCAAAACAGACGCATCGCCTGCCAAAAAGTCTCCGAGTCCAGATCATCGCCCGTCGTCAGCGTGAAGTTGGAGATGGTGACGCCGATCTTCGGGTACGCCTTCACGGTGACGCTGGTGACAACGCCAAAAGTGCCGCCGCCGCCGCCGCGGAGTGCCCAGAAGAGATCCGTGTTCTCCTCGTCCGAAGCGGTCAAGAACCGCCCATCGGCGGTGACGACCTGGAAGGCGAGGGCCTGGTCAGAACCAAGCCCGTACACGCTGGCAAGCGGCGAGTGTCCACCTCCCTGGATGTAGCCACCGGCAACGCCTACCGTCTCACCCTCGCCGCCTATGACAGTGACACCGTGTTCCTTGGCTGCAGCGTACAGCTCGAAGGTCTGAATGCCTGATCCCATCTTGAAGGCTGGGCCGGCGTAGCTGCTACTGGAGTAGTCGGGCATATACTCAAGGCCCTTGAGGTTGTGCGTCCAGATGCTCAGCGCGCCCTCGCCTGCTGACTTCCCTGCGAAGTCATGCCCGGTGTTCTTTATGACGAGGCGAAGGTCCAGGTTCCGGGCTAGGTTGATGGCGAGCTGGATTAGCGCAACATTGGTCGCGTTGACAACGTAATAGGGATATCCTCCTGAAGTACAGTTTCCTGGAGCGCCTTCGATGGGCATGCAGGTCGCGCCTTGATAGAAGGGGCTCATAATGGAGGAGGGATGATCCATATGGAGGTGACTGTCGGTGAAGTCTTCGGAGATCGACGTACAAAGAGCTTCATCGTAATTGTCCCAATTTGAGTAGCACGGAGATGCGATAGGTGGTACCTCGAGCAGAGCACTGCCAAGGAGGAAGTCGAAAGCAAACCACACAAGTTCGTTTGGCCATGAGTAGTCACCAGCATAGGTCTTACAGTCCCCTGATGACCTCTTGGTTACAGAAGCGTCCTTGGAGAAGCCGAAGACTTTGTCGAAGGCGTCGTGGTCTAGGCCGATGGATTGTCCATACAGAACAGAACCCAGCTCGCTCAGCGACTCATCGGTAAGCTGCACAGTCTCCTCTGCGAACAGACTGTTGGTATTAATTGAGCGGGTTGCGGCTGAAGATACCGACAGGGATGAAACCCCGGCAGCAGATGCCAGAAGCAGGCCCAGGAAGCCCAAGTGCTTCGCCATGTCGATCCCGCGGCTCTTTGACCAGAGGATGGATGTGCCGTTTGCTCAAATTATGCAAAGCCGTTTCACGTGCGTCAACTGATGTGACCTTGACTATACGCGTGTCAGCACTGGCACACTGGCATCTTGAAGGACGGTCTTGGATCAACATTCAACCTACAGGCTACTCGTCGTCGGTTGGACTGCCGCTGGCTGGCTTCTGCTGCGGGCGCTGAGATGCGCTGAGAACGAGGGACGGAGGGTTTGGATGAAGCAAGTCAAGGAATGAAGATCGTTCCAGGAACGCCGGTCGAAGAGGAGTCCAGATGTCGCCTCAATCCACGGACCCGGCCGCCTCAACCTCGGGAGTAATCTTGAAGCATGTCCATCTCCTACAGTCATTGGCCTCAGGACATCTTCCGGACTCCATCAGCCAAACCCATCCTCTTGATGGTGTTCTCCACTGCAATTTACAAGTCAGGTGAGATGCGCAGAAGTGGGTATCTGCAGGTTTTGTAACCTCCAGGAACGCGGGTTTTCGGACGACGTTGGGTCAAGGGGAGAGGTGGGAGAGCCGGGATGATCGTGGATCCCGCCGGGAAAAATTACACTCCCCGGGCCCAAGATGGGCACCAACGGATCGCCTCCCGGGAAGCGCGAATTGTCAAATGCACGTCCTTATTCTTTTTAACGTGCAGACCTCAGAGATCTTCACGATCACGGTGGACATCCCACGCGTCAAGCTCACTTGAGGGACGATCTTGTACAAGAATGACTAATCCCGTGGGTTTGGATCCGAGATCGCAATCGCTTAAGATCAAGAGATCGCCCACAGCCAGATCCGAAATAAGTCAACTGCCGCCGACGCGCGGCCAGCGCAAATCGTCCCACAGTTTCTCCCAGGCGGCTGGAACGCGGTCTTTCCAGCTCTCTCAACTTCGGATGCAGGCAATGCCAGCAAAGTCACCTGCCTGCCTGTGTCCACGAGTACACGGCACATGTACCTGCGTCGGCAGCAAATTTTCAGCCGGAATTGTTGCAGGCATGTGTCAGCCCGTACAATTCAACATCAAACGCCCCGATGTGGCGCCGGGCCTGCCTTGTGGCCCCTGATATGCAGCCACGGGAATGAGTCGTGGCACAGCCCGGGGACAGGTTTTCTAGATAGCCGGGAGATCTGGGTGGATGATCCCTAAATATTTTTGGGTCTGGGTCAGAATCAGGCCAGGGTCTGAAAGCTTCCGACGCAGCCCTGTCTCCACGGCCCGGGATGTAATCGGTAGCTGCAAGGCGAATGCTCGTGTGCTGCGGCCAGGTCTGCCAGTTCAATATGCAGTAAAGCCATCCCTAATCCCATTTTCATTTTTCCTTCTTTTCTTTCTCGAAGCTCTGGTTTTGCAAGGTCACATCGATTTTCACGTCTATCTTTCCAATGGCACTGCGGCTCCGCGGCCACTCACCTAACCCAGCCGCGGATCCTTTCCTGTCCTGTGGTCGCCGATATGACTGACACAGGCCTCCAGCCACTCGCGATAGGAATTTCCATTGCAGCACCGTGTGTTGCGTTCGTCTTTGTTCTACTTCGCCTATACAGTCGTTACTTCATCACCAGAAATTTAGGATGGGATGATGGCCTCATCGTGTTGCCCATGGTCCTCGCCATTGCCCAAGCATACACAACAGTAATGGGTAAGAGCTAGGCGCCGTTGATCTCTGTCAGAACTTAGTTACTGACCACTTGCAGGAATCAAGGTGAATTTTCTTGGTTACCATGCAAAGGACATTCCATTGGACCAAATGGACACTGTCCTTGGTGCCAAATATAATTATGCCACTCAACTGTTATACAATCCCATCCTGGCTCTTGTCAAGAACGGGATGCTTCTATTCTTCCTGCGTGTCGGCGGCAGTATCGACAACCTCCGGCTGTTCATAATTGCCATCATAGTCCTGAATACTTTGATGATGGTATCGATCTTTTTGATCGACTTACTCCAATGCATACCCATCGAGAAGACCTTCTATCCCAACACTGCCGGAACGTGCATCAATGTTGGAGACTTCTTTATCGGGACAGCGGCCGCAACTATTCTCACAGATATCCTGGTCATGATCATCCCAGTCTGGATAACATGGAACTTGAAAATGAAGTTGAGAAAAAAGTTGGCAGTCATTTTTCTTTTGTCGATGGGCTTATTGTGAGTGTTTTCACTCCCCGCGTCTAGTCACCCGGCCTCCAGGGCTTGCTCCGATCATTACTAACGTTGTTCGATGTCTAAAGTGTGACCGCAATCAGTGTGTATCGCATGTACTACCTCTTTGAAGCTTACTATGGGGAACCAAACCCAGATTCGACCTACGGTGTCGGGGGAACCGCTTCAAGCATCGAGGTGAACTTGGCCATCGCATCAGCTTGCGGCCCTTTCCTCAAGCCAATGATCTTGCACTTCTTCCCCAGTTTCTTTGGCCGGGACTCGACGAACCGGTACTACGAGTATTACGAAGACAATCATCCAGACGTCATGTATCGAGGGAATGTAGCGAATTACTCCGCAACCGCTTCCGCAGCCGCGTCAGCTACCCGATCCAAATCAGCAAGGAGGGTTTCTTTAAGACGCAAGGATGACAACGCAAAATATGACCCGGAAATCGAGCTTCAGAGCCCATCAGCGAAGACTTCCAAGAGCTTGAGGCGTGGCAAGCCCACGATAGAGTCGGCGCTCCCAGAGGACGGAGAGGACGATTCGTCACAAAGAAGGATGGTGGCGACTATGGATTTCATGGATATGTTCCCTGGCCATGAGCAGGAGACGGATAACAGCGGAGAAGGCCAATGGATGAAAAGCGGCATTATGAGAGAGACTAGCGTTAACATTACGTACTCGCCCAAGTTCAGCGATGAAAATCTGCAGAATACTAAGCCTACAGCGCCCGGGTCTGCGTTTTAGCACCCACCAAAGAAGAAAATTTTACATTGTCCTTTTCTACAACCAATATCACCCGTTATCGAGGCCATGCTAGAGACAAGTCACACTGCAAAAACATTCGCGATGTCTCAAAACTAAAACACTCACGGACCGCTCGATTCACATATAGCATAATGCTGCTCAAAGAGCTCAAAACTGTTGGTCCCCAAGACAACGAATAATCTGCTGGAGAATACAAAGTGATGCAAAGGATAGGTTTGACTCATATGGATGCTTTAGGGGAGCCCAAGTTTCACATGGCAGTCTTTTGATATTCCTGCACTACTTCCGCTGTTCCTAGGACCTTTTACCAGATTCTCTCCTATAAACTAAGGGACTTTCAGTTATGGCCGCTGGAGATGTGAACGGCTAACCCATTCAGGAACTTCGCTGTATAGTCAGGACGTTTGGAACTGAGTTCAAGGGTATACTGAAAGATGGTAAGATTACTGTACCCCACAATTCTCTTTAAAGTTAAGCATGTGGACTGATACAGCCGCAGATATTCAAGAAGTTTTACATGAACGGTTACTCGCAGGCTTTCGCTGAAGCAAGGGCAATTCTGTCAAAGAGGAACCCAGCATCGAGCTTATCAACGGCAGGAAAGATTAAAATAGTCATGAAGGCGCTTAGGAGCCATGAACATATCTCTGGGTGTGAGGTGCACATCACAAATCTCGAGGATTTGGGAAGCCGGTGTTCAAGGCTCACAAATTCAGACAAGAAGTACCTAAGACCAATCTTCAAAGAAATGGGCTGGGAAGATCCCAAGTGATAGTACCGCGTGGACCAGGTAGCAATATATCTACCTAGGTAAGCTCTCCCGTACTTTGACTGTCTACGTATTCTGAGGACCCTGAATGAATCTGGAGCAGTTCCACTGTTTCTGTGCAACGTACTTAGCGGTTGCGTTTCCAATCCCCCATACATATAAAATATACATAGTACCTTCATATAGTAGTAAGCGCTCAAGACCCAGCGCTTAAAAAAATAATACTAATTATAATAAAATATTAATATAGTTTACCTATAGGTATATAGCCTTAGCCTTATACTATATAGATAAAGCTAAGAAGTATTACTCTTAATAGTACTATTAACTAGAATTATTAACACTAGTAGCCTAAGGAGCTAGTAAAGTAGTTATATAGTAAAGTAGTTATATAGCGAGACTATAATAGTATACCTTAATATAGCGCTTATAAGAAGGCGCTATAGTAATCCTAAAAAGGGAGACCTAACTAAGAAACTTAACTCTTCCCTCTATTAATAATACTTATTCTTAAGAAGCTTCTAAAAAAGATATAACTTTAAGAATAACCTTATAAAACTATTAGCTAAGTAAGCCTATCTAAACTATAGTCTTTATTCTAAATATATAGCTAACTAAATAGTTATATTACTATAGATAATCTATTTAAAAAAGCCTTCCTATATAACTTTATAAAAATAATAAAAACCTCCCTAAAAAGCTAAACTAAAATTATAATATATATAATAAGTATAATATATATAAAGTAAATATAAGAGTAGCTAAAAACTAAGACCTTCTTCTCTAGGTATACTACTTTATTATAGAAGATTTCTTTAAAGATATATAGTATATAAGGAATATAGTAGAAGAGAGGGTACTATAAGGGAATCTAAAGATCTTTTATAAAGAGGTATATAGGGGTATATACTAAGCGATTACTGACTTTATAGATAAGGTATAAGCTAGTAGGTAGTCTAAAGGCTAAGAAGATAATAAATAGACAGATAGTTAAATAAAAAAACACAAGGTGGCCGAAGCCGCAACGTACTTAAGTACTTTGTCACAACCGCCCTTGATGAAGAAGACTTATACGATGTTCTAGGATAACAAATATGAGCTCGGCGCTAATAGTGTCGACTGAGGGCATTCACACTCGTATCTAACACATCCGTTAGACGCTTCTTCCCGTTTTTAGCGCCGTGTTAACAATCGTTATCCCTGGCCGTTGTAAGCCAACTTGACTAACTGTCTGATTCTCTTTGAAAAGGGGGACTTTTGGCGCCCTTGTGTACTATGAACGCGCGTGCGTGTGTGTTTGTATGTGGTATGTAAGTTCTGCCCGGCCCTCCCACTGGCACTCCCCGCCCAGGGTGCACACAACACAGGGCGTGTCGCCCGTCCGCAGAATGTCGCGGAGGAAGAAGGACGGCGAGAGGAATCTATTCAGGGACAACAACGGCGTGATAGGATGCCTCATGTCCTTTACCAATTGCATATTACTGCTGGCAACAAATAGTCCAACAAGCACATATCATCCTGAAGGACAACGGCCGATGATCTCTGTTTTGGCCAAGCCAGCTTGGCAGCGCTGACTTCTGTGTCGTGCGGGTTCTCAATCTTTGGGACATCTAGCTCTTGTCCCATGATCCCGAAATCGCAACCGTTCCAGAGGGTTCAAGCCAGCCAGAAGACGGTCAATATGGCAATCTGTACGGCAAGGCAGACCGGTATGGCCAGATCTCTATCCCCGTTTGACAAGCTCTTTATCACCTCGAAGAGTATGGAGACTTCACCACTCGTAAAGACGATCCTCTGGAGGCCCATGCATAGGTCCGGCCTGGTGATAGTAGTTAGAACCCAGCAACAACAGAACAAGTCCAGGCAGGGGATAGTCATGAGAACTCACCATCAAGAAAGCCTTGTCCTTCTTACCACTGGCCTTTAGCGAGACCCAGTCCATAGCCCTACATTCACGCTCGGTTATATGTTTAACAACACCATCCATAGCCATGAACACCTCGTCTGGTCGCGGATAGCCATTCTCATTGATATAATTAAGGCATGCCTCGATGTTCCGGCGGCGCTCAGGGTCTATCTCGGTCTGACGTGCTTCCGTTGGTACATATCTCGCAGTATCCCAAAGTTCCGGGTCGAATTTAGAGGCCACGCATTGTGTGGCCTTCTCGTCGCTGAGCTGTGATGTAGTATCGCTGGCCCTCTTATTGGACTCGGCTGGAGCGGACACGGGCCTGCTATCGCGCCTCTTCCTACCGGCCATCACGAATGCAGCCTTTCAGACCAGGAGTCGACCCGAAATATCTGGTTTAAATGTGCCTACTGGTCTGAATAATCGTGACGGGTACGCTGTAGGTGTTGGTAGAGGAGTGGTATAGCTATTGAAAGAATGCCGTTACAGTAAGTTGGTTGACAGAATATTGGCCTGGTGGGCCAAGGATTAACCGAGGCTTTAAATATTACAACTCGAAGCGATTGCGTAACTCATGTATGTTGGTGCCTAAAGTACACGCAACCCAATCTGTGCCGTCTTTTTGGTGGAGCGACCTCACGCTGTTCTAAGTTCCATTCTTGACCAAAGATCGCTTCGCCCAACAGTATGATGGTAGTTCCGATTTTTATCTCACGTGAAATTAGAATACGGTTGCAACGGTTGCTGAATAAGATTGTACCTTGATGCTTAACTTGCGTATGACTTCAATGGTGATCGTTCATGGCGGCTTGCAGACGACCATCTGGCAGTGTTGGTATTTCATTCATTGTTTGTCAACTTGCCTTGAAATAGTCACTTCGAATATTCACAGAAAGAATGTCGAGCTCTCTTCGCTGGGAATCGACTACCTAGGTATTCAAAATCATATTCAATGGTTAGGTATGCTTCAGACCTAAGGAGCTTACACGACACGGAGTGAGATGGATTACTGCTGGCATATTATCATTGCGTGCTCTCTATCAAAATTCCACCTAAGCCCAGGAGTAGCACTCTTCCGCAATAGGAACCTTGACATCATATATGACCTGGTTATACCACTGCGTCACAAAAGCAGTGAGGCTAAACTCAAAGTCACTCACAACTGCCGCCCCATTCGTACACTCAGCCGCACCGCCACCAGGCTGCGTCACGCTGGTATTCTCCCCACTGCCAGCACCGATCTCCTGGCCAGCATCGAGCGTGACCGTGGTAGGGAAGCTCGCCTTAGGCGTCAACCCACCACTGAGGTCCAGCGCCCCACCAAGCAGCTCAAACTCCACGCCCACAGTGAACGAGACGAACGGGCTGACCGCAACCTCAGCCTTCTCAGAAAGACTAACATTAGCATGGTACGTCGGCTCCCAACCCGCAGCCTGCGTGGCATTCCAGTCCACAAAGTCAATGTGCACCGTGCCGTTGCCGATCTCCGCCCCGACGTCAAGGACGACGTCCACCGCGGCCGCAACACCGAGGTCCGCGCCGACGCTGAAGAGCAGCTCCGGGCCAAATGTGATGATCCCGGGGACGTTGACGATGTAGTACACCAGCCCGTCGGGCGCGTAGGCGAAGGTGGTGTTGTAGGGGGCCGTGACGGCCAGGTCGAGGACGAGGTCTGACTTGATTGAGGTTTCGAAGTCGACGTTTAGCGCGTCGAGGCGCAGCGCGCCGACGTCGAACTCGAGGTAGCCGTTTAGGCCGACTGAGAGGTCTAGCTGGCCTGATTGGGCGGTGACGGTGATGTAAGGGTCGTATTCGTAGAGGACCTGGGACGGAAGGGACCAGGTGTTGCTGTAGGTTAGCTTGGATGGGTCGATGATTATGTCCCGTTTGGTTGGGTCTGTGGTGCTGGCTGCGGGCAGGCCATGGAATTGGGTCTTCATGTAGGCTGGTTTGGGTTGTTAGTCTATATCTCTTTTAGGTCCGGGGGAGGAACTCACAGCTGGCGCTGTTTATATCTGTCTTCTCCGTCGTTGCGGTCAGCGTGAGGCTGGCCGTGTCCGCGGTATAAGTGCCAGCCACGAAGAAGCCACGCTCAAACTCGGTGTCACAGTCACCCATATGGTTTGTGATAAGCAACAGCTTGCCACGAGATGACCACTGCGTATACGCATCATCGAGGTCCTGAGCATTGTTGAAAGTGATCGCGACCGAATCCGGCGAGCAATCAACGGTTGTGAGGTTAGAGATGGTCTCCAGCAGGATGGTAGGGTAGTTGGTCGACAAGGAGACGTTGACGGCGGCGAGGTCGCTATTGTTAAGGCCGTAGTCTAGGGTGACATTGTTCTGCGGAACCAGGCAGTCTGGCTTCGCTGGCGCAGGAATTGGTGAAAGAGTGACATTGCTCACGACTATCGCGTTGACCGTGTCATCGGCCTGGCGGGCGGCCTTGAAGCTGGGAGCAGCAGAAACCGAGCTGACGAGGGCCAGCACGGCAATGGAGATGAGACAAGACATATCGTCGGGCTTTGAAACTGATGCTTGCGCTGCCTGACTTGTGTTCACCTGCACCGAAGCGTACCCTCGTGTTATAACAATTTACTTCCTAGCCAGCAAAGGAGGAAAGCAAAGAGCGACGCGATGCTGCTGGATACAACATTTTCATCGTGGCACAAGTGAGTCGACAGCTCTATATATGTGTGCCTCTATATCTGTGGCTGTTGACCTGTCAAGATTGTTGACTCGAGCACATGCCTGGAAAAGGCAGTTCTCGGGTCGGCAGTCCAGATGAGGTTATCTCGATCCAGGCGGAGATGCAATCGAACCCCACCTCCCAAATGCTCACCCATGGGACGTGCGGTTGCATGGACGGGAATGATGCCCTTCCCGGCGAGCACGGTGACCCACGTGTGTGTCTTAATTCTTGGGTCAGGATAAGGAATCTGACAGTCTCGTCGGGTCACTCGCGCAGACTCACAGCTCACTATTTGCGCTGTTTGACGGCTTCCAGGTCTAGCGGGCACTCATTTGCATATCCAAGTCTTGCACATAGGGAATGATGTCCATCGTCGCCGCGATGCTTAGTATTGGTAGCATGACTACTCACGATAAGGCAACGATCTCCCGATACCGCTCAGGTACCGAAGAATAAGCCTGATCTGCTTTCGGTAATCCTGAGCCGAGGAGTTTAAATCACGTTTGACGTCCCGCGAATGCCAATGGCCGAAAAGCCTCGCGCCCAGAAAGTTAGATACACCGTTGGTAGCAACCGAGCCGGCGAAACATGGCGTGCGCCTCTTAAAAGTGGGCAAAGGGCTCAGAAGTGCGGGACGTTGGTTACTATCGCGGGGGGAAGGGTGTCCGCGGGGTCCATCGCAAAGGGCACATGTCCCGAGGAGGGAAGTTCCGAATCAGGGCTGCTGCTCCGGCTCTATTGGCGGGACGTATGAGTCGGCCGCGGGCGAAACGCGCATGAAAGGGGAGGGAGTGCGGAAAGCGTACACTGCTAGGCTGAGGCATGAAGATGATTTTGGATACTAAAGGCAGAATTGACGCGCATGTAAAGGGGTCCTCGAAAGAAATGCGTTCTGTACCGGGAACAAATTTAGTACCTGGGTTCGGATGAGCCCAGGTTCGTTCACGGCATGTGGGCATAAAGTTGCTGTTAGGAGCCGGGGTCGGCAGCTCAAGCTGGTGAGATGATGAGATGCGGGCATAACAACCGGCTCAATTACTGTTGCTATTGGGAAAGTCTGTAGGTGCGAAATTCTTCCCCGTTGGAGCAGAATGGAGATAATTGGTTCCTATATCGAGTGTTTCGAACTAATAATGCGTGGGCTAGCACCATCAAACGGCACAAAGCCCACCAAAATCATCGTCCATGGTCCAAGTCCCGGCCAGGCCGGCAATCTCAACCTCCTCGACAGGGAGCTCCTCCTTGCCCAGGAAGAAGTCGTTCCTCCCTTCCTTGCGCGGCTTCCGGCTCATGAACCTCCTGGCCCAGTCGTCGACGGCCGGCTCGCCCGTCTCGTCGCGGGCCTGCTTGAGGAACGACATGAGCTGCGTGCCGCCCGTGCCCGTGAGGTCCTTCTTCCCGTCGCCGGACGTGTCCAGCGCGATGCCTTGGGGCCCACGGGAAGGCTTGGCAGGCTGCTGCTGCTGCTGAGCCTTGCGGGTGGCGGTCGCCAGGTTGACGCGCTGCCTCACGGCTTCAGGGCTGCGGCTGCGGCTCCTGGCTCGAACCTCACGGCTGGGAGTGACGATGTAGCGCGTGACAATAGCGATGTGCTTGTCACGGAGCGCACTCAGCATCGATAGGCACGCGTCGTATGCGACGCGCAGTGCCTTGTCAGATGACCCGCGCAACTCGACAAAGTCGCGGATGTTGGCCACAGCCGAGACATCGTTGAGGAAACGCGCGTGTGGCCCCGGCATGTACTTCCTCATCTCCATGAGGAAGTTGTGCTTCGGCGCGGGGGCCCTGCCGCGGCTGGCGTCGGACTCGTAGGCTGACGTGTCGCCGGACTGGGCCTTCTCGCCGGTTGGGCGGTGCTCGATGCCGAGCGCAATGTCGAAGAACTGGATGATCGAGCTCTGCGCGTTGCTCCCGCCGCTGTACTTGCGCCACTCGCCGCGTCCAGACTCGTCGAGCTCGTAGAGCACGCCGTTAGGCAGGCCAGCCTCGGCCATGTTCTTGCTTCCCGCAAGGAATGGCCGGATGCGGTTGTAGAAGATGGTCGGGTCACAGCTCTCATGCATGCGCTGCAACAGGGTGCCCAGATCATCCAGGCGCTCCGCGAAAGCGCGCAGGCAGCGAGTGACAGCAGCCGCGTCACCATCGCGGGCAGCGGCCATGGCCGTCAACATGAGCGGGATGATGGGCGCACCCCGTGCTTCGATGGCGACAGAGACAAGGTAAAACCAAGACTCGTCGATGGCGCCGGTGAAGGTCGTCAGGGTGGCGAGGTTCTCGAGCGAGTCGATACCCTCGTCGACGAACAGCGGCTTGAAGTTCCAAAGACACACTCCAGCATACGTAGCGACAGGAAGAACCTCGAGCCTCTCGGAGATGGTCAGGAGAGGCACGGCAATGGATGGCGGCAGGCGGTCGCTGGGGCTGTCACCACCCCAGATATAACCGTGCGCCATGAAGACCAGCAGGCTATAAGCCCTCCGCCATTCCGCATCGTGTTCCAGACCGACGGTGGAGAGCACAGGGAGGCGGTCGATGACGCCTCGGAGGCGCCTGCTGAGGATCAAGGCCTGTAGGTTCGCTACGATGGCCTCCCACTTGTTGTAGTACGGATCCGGCAGCCTCGTCAAGGGAAGGGCTTCGGGCAGGAAGCCATGGCTGGGCGAGATTCCATAATCGGAGAGCAGTGGAATGGGAGGGAACATGACTTTGTTGGGTGGTTCTCTGTTTCAAGAGATCCTGGGGATTTTGGCAGAGATTTCTGACGCTTGGCGTTGGGTAGCCGAGGCGATGGTGAAGGTCTTGCCGAGTGGTGAGAGCCTGAGATGGGATGTGAGAGTCCTGACGCAAGGAGTATACAGAATGTTCTGATATACTCCTCAGCCGTGCGAGATCACCGTTGTTTCGCGTGCATGCGTGTCTGGATTGAAGACAGAGAGTTGTTGTCAAGGTAAGGCTGAGTTGTAGTTGTAGTCGTTGAGGTTAGAAAGAGAACCAAGTGGTACAAGGCAGGGGATGGTGTGGTTTATAATAAGGGACGTGAAACAGACGGCTGGGTCACCGGGCTTGACTAATCAAATCAGGCAATCGAGTGTTTACAAACCAGCGCCGTCTTTCTTGCTTGGAGAGTGACAAGCGCCCGGTGGATCCGCGTGGCCCTCAAGGGACTTTAAGTATTAGGTGAGGTTAAGGTTTCTTATGGTTTGATTCGTGACAGAAGTTGAGAAGTGATTCCTCTTGTTTCAACAATTCCTGTCATGCGCCGTCGCATGTGTGTGGTCGCCCTTAAGCCGACCCAATCCATCCATCCGTACAGAGAGAGTGCAAGGGCCAGATCTGAGTCCCTCAGCACACCCTCTGCAAGTGAAATTCTGCAGACGGGTATTTTTGGATGGCTGGCTGGCCTTGAAAATGGCACGATTACTGCATTTTGCTGCTCCGATAGCGCCCGGGTGGATGGCATGGCATGGGCCGGTGGACGAACGGGCGGGAGAAAAAAACGCACTTCCACACTGCAATTTGTCGGCTCAGCCCTGCCACTGTTCGCATGTGGTCTAGTCAGTCATTCAGCCACTTGTCAGTGCGAGCATTGAATTTGTTTAGCTTTGCTGCACGGAAGGGAAGTCGAGCTGCAATGCAAGTTCAGTTATCCAAGTAAAATGTCTCCCTGTGCTCGACTATGCACGGCAATCGAGGCAGATCGAGAAGACAAAGTCGATGCATGCTTGGCTGCTATGACGTGGGTGATGGCTTCAAGGATGAGAACCATCGAACACATAGAAAATATTGCAAGGTTGAGCGTTGTGTGACAGCGGGCAGGGGCAACTGCAAGTTGGAGGGTCCCTGAGGCCAAGCCACCCCGGCCAGCAGAAAGTAAGTACGTCTGGAGTCTGGACAGCCAGAACGGAGGCACCGGTTCATTTGTCCAGGCGCCGTTTGTCGGCGGCCGTCTGCACAGAGCGCACGTGCCACCCTTTAGCACCGAGGAATAGCGTGCTGCTGTGGAACGGAATGAGCTAGTGCACTGTGGGTAAGTGAGTACGGAGTACCTCAAGGCGGGCAGCCTGGGGTCAAGCTCCAAGCAGCTCTTGCTGCCCGCCTGCCCAAAGCTGCATGGAGCCTCGACCAACTGCCAAGGCTGGTGGAGTATGAGGATGATGCACCTTCCAAGGTACCAGGCCGCCAGGAGGATGAGACACCTCTGACTGCCACAACATCCTGCGATGAAGCTGCTTGGCGACAGCTGCTGACGATCCCGCGCAATCGACAATGGTTGTCCAGCGCCATGTCCTCAACTGGCTGTACAGCGTCCTGACAAGTGTACGTTCCTCCGTGCGCCTGTCGAGCTTGCCCCTGCAGCATCGTCCCGTCCTCGTCATGTCGCTGACCCCTCTCCTCCGCCGCTGCAGGAATACCACGATGTCAACCGCACATACAACGACGTAGCACAGGCCCTGTCCCAGTATCCCTCGCTGGCGCCTAGGACAGATGTGCACAGTACGCAACCGTCCTCGACTTGCCGCATCGGAATCGTACGCTGACCTCGATCGCTCGCGACAATAGCATTCCCTAATGGCACCTCTGCCCTCCTCCTCCACATCTCCGGTACGATACCGGTCAACTTTCGAGGCACCACATACCGGTTTCCCATTTCAATATGGGTTCCTCACGCATACCCGCGAGAGCCACCTCTCGTATACGTTACCCCGACCGAGACAATGGTCGTGAGGCCAGGGCAGCACGTTGACCCTCAAGGACAAGTCTACCATCCGTATCTCGTCGGCTGGGCTGACTTCTGGGATGTATGCACTCTGTCTTGCAACAAGATGCACTACCCTTGTTTGTAACTGCTGTGTCTAACCAGAGTAATTTGCAGAAATCGAACCTGTTTGACTTCCTTGGCGTACTACGAGATATCTTCGCAAAGGAGCCACCCGTTGTCGCAAGAGGCCAGGCACAACAACGACCTCCCTCCGTCCAACCACAAGCCACTCCAACACCTCCCCCCGTTCCTCCCCTGCCTCAGGAGCTGTCTACTAACCCCCCGAGGCCCGTACAATCACCTCCGACAGCGAACGGGGGCCCCCAACCACCGCCTCCTCCACCAAAACCAGGCCAGCAGGCTTCGAGAGCGGATGGTCCTCCTCTCCCCCCTTTACCACCCGGCGTGGACCGACCTGGGAGCCGATATGGCTCCCCCGCCGCGCCACAGTCACCGCCTGGCCAGCCGCACCAGAATAATCGCATGTCTAGATATCACAGTGCGCCTCCACTTCCCCTGCCTCAACCACAGCAGCACCAGCACCAGGGGCCACCTCAAGGCGTAGGCTTCCCTCACCCGGGGCCTCCTCAACCTCCCTACCAGGGACAACCGTTCCAGCCTCAGTATCGAGGGGGCGTGCCAGTGGGTCCCGCCGATTCGCGTCCAATATCAGGCGGGCCTGTGCAACATCAACAATACGCTGCTCCTCCGCCATTACAACCAACGTGGCAAGCAGGGCCGGTGCAGCCTGTACCTTCTCCACCCAAGCCGAAGCCTCCACCGCCCCCCGATCTGATGGACGAGCCTCTGACTCTAAGCATTCCTTCGCCCTCTTCCGTGCCAGCACCGCCAATCCCACCTAACCCCGAGAAGGATGCTCTCCTCCGGCAGCTCGCAGGCACTCTGCACCAGATGCGGAACCGCACTCGGGAACAGAATGACTCCAGTATGCAAGGCCTCCAGGCACAGCGGACAGCCATGTTGAACGCCATGAGCACGATACAGTCGGAGGTCGGTGCTCTGACCCAGCTCTCTAATCTGTTACAAAACAACACCAACATCCTGCGAGATACCATGCGTCGTGCGGATGAGACGATCGAGAGCAGCAAGGCCCTTCCTGAGCCGGACATCGACCAGCTGCTCGTCGCACCAACAGTCGTCGGCAACCAGCTTTATGAGCTGGTAGCTGAAGAGCGCGCCCTGGCCGATGCCATATTCGTGCTTGGTCGGGCAGTTGAGCGAGGTCGGGTCGCGCCAGCTGTATTCGCCAAGACAACGAGGAGCTTGGCCAGAGAATGGTATTTGAAGAAAGCACTCGTCAAGAAGATCGGCCTCGGAATGGGACTTCACTCGGCTGTTTAGGGCGCAGCGGGCGGTACTCGGGCCGACGTCGACGGCACTTCTGATGAGCCTGTGGAGAGGCATTGGCCTGGCGCAGAAGGAGAAGCACCTGCGCCACCTGCGCCATTGGATGAACTGAGGATTCTCGATATTGGCGGGACGGCCGAGTTTCACAGACGTCGGAAGCTGGAGGAACGTGGTGTTTCAAACGGGGGACTGCATAGGGAACGGCTGAGAGCTGCATCATTGTCTGCGCCAATTTCTCGCCGCATAGGTACGCGACGGATCAGGCTGCATTCTTCGGATAGCGAAGACTAGCCGAGGGAAATGCATGAGTATTAGAAGCGAGCAATCCAGTGCTTTTTGACATTTGCATTCTCATGGGATTATGTGGGTGAGTACTGGGTGTAGCGTGTCTGAGGCCAACTGAAAAGACACGGCAACGGTGTCCCTCTTCTGACGATGGTGTCCGTTGGTAGCTCACCTGCTTCCCGTCCGCTCGACAAGAAGTTGCAAAGCACAACCTTTTCCAGCCATTTTGGTGTCCCAACTTCCCTCGGCAGATGACTTCTTCATCGAGACACTCATTTCAACAGTACTCACCTTCGTACACCTCATATTTGTGCACATCTTCACCATCGACGAGCATTGACGCCGGGAAAGATCCTAGAGTCTCCAATACGGTCGCCCCGAAGCAGGTATGGCAAAGCTGTGCGTCGGGCGACAAGTCGGGCGCGGATTGAGGGACCCTTCTCCCCAGCCGTTTTCGAGCTCAGAATAGATGATTACTTCAACGCAGATGTCCTCACTTCGATGTGTGCCAAGGAGATAAGAGATGTTTTGCTCTTATCAATGTTTGGTGGGCAAACAGACGCCATCTCGGTCTTGCATTGCCGCGCTCGTCCCAGTTTCTCTCCCGCTTGAACGGGAAAGACCTCTAATGAGAACCCCCTGGAGGCGGCCATGAGCATCCTATCCAACTTCAATCACTTGATTCCACACCTCGCCGCCGCCACGGCCAAGAAACAGGGCAGACAGCGATCCCGCGACCACATCCGCCTCGTCAGCGGCTCGGCCGCTCGAGGGCCCAATGCCGCGCCAGTTTCCGGCTTCAAGCTCGTCGGCCCCAAGAGAGACGAGTGCGACTGGATCCTCCCGGGGACGCTCGTGCCCGACGACGACTTCCACTCGTCGCAGTTCAGGGACAGCCCCAGCCGGACGGCCTTTCACCGCACAACGCTCAGCGAGCTGGCTATGGTCGCCCGGGACGCCCGCAACCCGTGGGCCTACATGTACAGCAGCCGCGAGGTCATCCCTGTGCGGTTCTAGGAGCTTACCGATCGAAGTGATTCAGGATCATAGTACGTCATTGCGTGACTGAGGATGTATCTCCGCAACTTGCTTATCAATATCTTCCTCTAACAGGTACGAAAGGAAAATTGCGCAATGTGTTGTGCGCATATTGCCGTGGGGGTCTTAGCTGCTAGTGGACAGGCCGGTGAGTGCTTCAAGGCTGGCCTGGTGGGGTATTTTGTAGATGAGGCAACGTGAATGACACCGCCAGCTCCTGTAGTAGGGGCTTTCACAGAGAGCATCCTGAACCTGGTGGCTTCATTGGGACGATCCCGAGAACTCCAATGTGTGTGTGAAGTTTGCATATTGGCCCGTTTGTGCTGACCGTGGCGCTCAGGGAAGGATTCGTGTAACCCACACTCCCAACTTGCAAAGGTGGTGCCCCTCCTCGCCATTCTACATTTTGCCTGAAAATACGCAGAAAAGCTAGCCTGTTATGAAGCGCTTGTCTACATTTTATTGGAGAGCTATATGCAGCCCTCAGTAGATCGTTGCGCAGAAACAAGCAGAAACGTGCAAGTGCGGTATGTCCTGTCCCCGCGACTACGTGTCTCTGAGATGACGATAGGAAGGTAGCACATGCTAATGAATTCTTCATGTAAACCGTGATTAGCTTTTCAAGGAAGATGTTTATTTGGTCTTGTCTTGCCCCGAGTGCTTGTACTAATAGACACCGACGTAATCCACGCAAATAGGCATGGTCAGAAGTACAGCTGACCGGGATAGCAAGTTGGGTACACAGCCTTTGAGAATATGTGAGACCCGAGGAGGCGTGTGGTGATGCCAAGAAGCCCAGGGATGCGATCCTGAATTCCAAGGTTGTGAGCAGGCAGACTTTCACACCCTGTTGAAATGCTTGGAGCCTCGTTCGACAGTTCGCCGTCAAGTATCGAGATGTAAAGCCCCACAGTCCGCTTGTGATACCCTCCATATTACAAATACGCTGCTAGTAGAACCGGTGAAGCTAGGCGAATCCTGATCCACTATGAAGTGCCCTGTCAAAAAATACTTATACGTACTGCGAGGCCTACAATATGTGGAATGATGCACTGTTGTACAACTCATTGTCCACTGACCGAAATGGAGTACACTTATACACGCATCGGCTTCGGCCACACTATATTCATCCTTTTAACTATCTATCTATCTATCTACTTAGTTACTTATTTCTCCCCCCTAGACCTTATATATAAAGCGTTTAACAGCTTTATATATATCCTAATAGTTATCTTATAAAGGTACCTTAAATTACCCCTTCCTTCTTTTACTTTAATTATACTTATTTAATAGCTTAAGTATTAGTACAGGTCTCACATATATATAAAGGTTATAGTTATATTACTTTATTAGTATATTAGGAGGAAGAGCCTATACCTAGAAGGTAGAAGGCTAGACCTCTGCTATATACCTATAGATTAGTTATATAACCCTATAAGTAATTATATTATACTTACTTCTATTCCTATACTAGTAGTCTTTTATTAAGTAGTAGGTAAGCTCTAAAAAGTTATTTCCTCTAAAGTTAAGTTAAACTTAAACCTTTATTATCTTCTAATTTAATATAGTATACTAACTTAATTAGCTATAGTACTATAAAATAAAGGTATATATTAAAGTAAGAATTATCATCAGTACCTACTAGTATAGTCTATATATAAGCTAATCCTTTTTATCTAAAGTAAATCCTATTAAACACTAAACAGTATATTCTACATATAATTAACTTTTTATTAATTTAATTAACCTCTTACTAATTTATATTTCCTCTATATAAGATTTATAAAAAATATAATACTTATACTTTATAATAATACTATTATAGGTAGGTAATAATCCCTTTCCCTAAGGCCCTAGATTAGACTAAACTAAATTAGATTAGACTAATTATAGTTAAGGAAAAGACTTAACTACTAGTATAGGATTACTTTAAAGCTATCTAATTTAAGTATTTTATTATAAGTCTTCCTTATAGTAGGTATTATATAATAGTATAAAAGTATTAAAGTTATTTATATAGTAATATAGTACTCTTCTCTTTTAGTTACCTTTTATAGGTTTATAAGAGTAGTTATAGTTCCTACTATAGGTAAAACTACTTAAGAGTAAAGGTCTTCTAATAATATACCCTTTAAATACTAGTATTTACTTTAGAACTAATAATATAAACCTAAGCCTAAGGAGATCTAGGGTTAGGTATAGTAGCTTAAGATAATTCTATTTTAATATAGTACTTAAAGGTTATTATATTAGTCTAACTTTTTACTTTTATTAATAATATATACTATTTTATAAATTTTAATTAAATAGAGTAACTTTATTAACTTAAAGATCTATTTATCCTAATACTATTAAAGTAACTACCTTATTAAAAGTAATTCTCTAAGTAATATCTTTACTTAAAACTCTATAAATACTAGTACCTTTTAGTTAATATATCCCTAAATATAAAGTCTTAACTTATTATTAAAAATAAGTTATTTAAGGGCTTTATTTAGTATTACCTTTATTATTATATTAGTAGGATTATTATTACTATTAATCTACCTAATCTTATTAATCTCTCTCTACTTATATAATTAGTAGAGTACTATTATATTAATCATTAGGTATTTCTCTTTAGTAATACCTAACTTAACTAAATACTTATATAATAAGTAGGAATTAGTATAAATAATAAGTAAGATCTATAGAAGTCCTAAGTAGTTAATAACCTTATAGATTATAGTAGATATTATAATATCTATATTAAATCTATTAACTATATTATAGATCTTTAAAGTAAGTATACTTTATATAACTTTCTTATACTTAGTAAAGGATTAGTAGATAATATTTCTAGTAGCTTCCTAATAAATATTATCTATATTTAGCTTCTCTATAAGAAGAGTAATTATAAATCTAATTTATAAGCTAAAGTTAATATTATTAATAAAAGAGCTATCTATAAAGACTATAAGCTTAACCTTTATAATATCTATTAATATAAACTAAATTCTATAATTTATATTATTAGCTTACTATTATAAATTCTTATTTAGCTTAGTATAGTCTAAATCTATTAGATCCTATATTTATACTACTATAGAAAGATTAAAGGCTACTTCTAGTTAATAAACTATAGCTAAGTATACTCTATAGGCTTATTATTTAATATATTTTTATATATAATTAGGTATATTAATATCTATAAGTTTAATCTTTATACCTTAGCCCTTCTAGTATATATAGATATCTATTCCTTACTTAAGAATATAAGAGCTATTAAAGTTAAATATAGTATTCTCTTTAAGTTATATCTATAGCTTATATTTTAGCTTCTATTTCTATACCTTCTTCTTTAAAAACTTAAAGAACTTAGAAGTATTAAAGTTAAGAATATTATTAACTTATATAGCTATTAAGTTAAAATTATCCTTCTTATATATAAAGTCTATAACTATAAAGTAAGGATTATATATAGAAGTCTCTATTTATAGATCCTTAATATAATATATTTAGTATATTATAAATTAATAAACTCTAAATTTAGTAATACTATAGAGTAGCTTAATAATCTTTATAATAGTACTAGGAAAGTACTTATACTATAGTTTAAGTAATAGGTATATTAAGATAATATACTTTAGTTTAGATTTTAACTAAAAGTATATTTAAATAATATTATAAAGTTTTAAGATTATACTATAAAGTATAATTAGTATAGCTACTAGTATTAATAGAAGATATTAGCTAATATACTATATAGTTAGAGATTATATAAGAATACCCTTCTTCTCTTTATCTTTATATCTTTAAAGAATTATCTATAACTTCTTAAAAAGCTTAATATTCTTACCTTTAATCTTATAAACTATATAAATATTAAAAATATATATTCTATTATATTTCTTCTTATTAAATAGTTTAAAGATAAAGATATTAAATCTAATTAGATTAGTAATTTCTATATTATTAAATTCCTTAAATAGGTTACTTAAAGTATAGATTACTCTATTATATTAAAGCTTTAATATAAGTATAAAGTTCTTCTTCTCCTTCTCTATTATAAAACTTATTATTAAGGTAGGTAGAGTATAATATATTACTAGCTTTAGCTTATTCTTTATACCTCTTAGTTATCTATATTAGTATAGCTATAGTACTATTATTATTATTAGTTTAACTAAACTACTAATCTCTATTAGTAGTAGTATAGACTATACTACTAGTTTTAGTAGAGTTTTATTATTTCTACTATCTTTATTATTTAAGGGCTTATAATAGTACTTTTATACTTATATAGAGTAGAATATAATAGGTTTATTCTTAAAATTAAGTATAATATTATATTTATTAATAGTAATTAACTTATATAGACTTTACTAGCCTTCCTTCTCTCTTTATATATATATATTACTTTAAAGAGGAAGAGTAAGAATATCTATAATATCTAAGCTATTCTATATATTTAAAGTATTATTTACCTTATACTATACTATAAGTATCTATAGTACCTTTATTACTTTCTAAATAGCTACTACTTATACTAAGGTTAAAGGTATTAGTAGTAATTCTTATATAATCTAAAAGTATACTCTAAAGATAAATAGTATAGGAATTAGTTTATTAAGTCCTATAGTATTATTAATATCTTTAAGAGCTATCTATAGTATTACTTTCTTACTAAAGGTATTTTTAAGCTTAGTATATAAGATTTTAAATATATATTAAAATAGAGTATAGTACTATTTAACCTTACTAACTAACTAATATACTTCTATAGGTACTTACTTATAAGTAATTCTTATAATCTATATAGTACTCTTAAATTCTATAAATATAAAGTTAGTTTTTATATTATAAACTAAGTAGTCTAGTAATCTTAAATATATATTAATTTATACTATTTATAGAGCTTCCTATATATCCTTTATAAATAGAGAAGATAGGAAATATCTATTTTAAAATAAAGTTATTAAATTAATAATATATAAAATAGGAAGTAAAATTAAGTATATAATATTAATAATAACTTTATAATTAAAGTTATAGTTATCCTATAGATTAAACTTAAACCTTTTAAAAGCTAAATTATAAAGTTAATAATAATAATAAAACTTAAAGATTACTTTTAAAGTAAAAAGTTTAATAAAATAACTAGTATTAGAGAAAAGATAAAAAAGTTAATTAATAAAGGGATATCTAAACTATTAGTAAAGCTATTATAGTTTAGCTATTATAAAGAATATCTAGTATTAGCCTTATATATCTTCTACTATAAACTATAGGTATCCCTATTTCTAAATAACTAGGAATATTAGCTTAAAACTATCCTTCTTAATATATACTACTTTACTAATAGTATTCTAAAAAAAGATATTTAATACTATTATATCTTAAATATAGAGTAGAAAAAGAGTTAGTATCTTTATAATATAGAATACTATTTTACTAACTAATATTTAAATAGTTACTATACTAATAAAAAAGATATTAAGTTTTAAGCTAAACTTAATAGATACTTCTATATTATAAGATATATCTAGTATTATAGATAGGTCTATATTCTATAGAGTAAGGAATTAGTTATAGCTACTAGTAGAGTATTTAGCTACTCCTATATCTAGAATAATTCCTTAGAATCTCTAGTAAGAATAATAGCTATTAAGTATAAAAACTTATACTAGGCTTATACTTATTCCTATAGTTCCCTTAAGGGAAAGGTTAATAGAGTAAAGGAATACTTAATCTATTAGGAATATAGTATTCTTATAGTTAAAGGCTTAATCTTATAAAAACTAAATATTCTTATTATTTTAAAGATTAATTAAATCTTTATTATTATTATTATCTACCTTATTAATATAAAGGCTTTTTATATTAAAAATAAAAGCTATAAAGTTAGTATCTAAAAGGTATTTATCTTTATCTTACTAAGCTATAAAGTATTAATTATATATATATTAGTACTCTTTAGCTATATACTTAGTTAACTAATAGCTCTTTCTATTATAAATAAAATAGTATTTATTTTAAAAACTATTACTATTTAAGTAGTTACTATAGCTATCTAACTAGTTTCTATAGCTATTATTATAGTTATTATATTTACTATAACTAGGGAAGTATATACTATAGTTATTTAGCTTACTACTAAAGCTGTTACTATAGAAATTACTATTATTATAAAAGCTACCTTAGCCTTAGTTATTACTAAATCTATAACTACTATAGCTACTATAATATTTATAATTTAAGAAGTATTAGTTATTATCTTTATACTCCTTATTATAGCTAACTTTACCTATATAGAAAGCTTAATATCTAGTTAGTTATTAACTTTTATAAGTTTAAATTAAAGTATATAGATTAGAATAAAACTATTTAGTTAAATATAGTAGATTAAATAAAGCTATAGTAAACTCTAATATACCTTTAATTATATATAATATATTATCTTATATAAGTTAATTACTATAAGTTTAATATTTAAAAGCTTAATAGTAGATAGATAACTTATTAATTAATAGCTAAAGGACTTATATATAATCTTTATTAAGGTACTCTTACTAAAGCTTAATAAATATTAGTATAGTCTAGTCTATATAGTAGTTTTAATAATTTATATAGTTATTAAAGTAAATCTTAATTTTTAAATATACTATTTTAAATAAGTTATTCTACTTAATATTTTATATATAATAGGTCTTTACTCTTCCTTTTAAAATATAAAAGAATACTACTTTAAATTAATATAAGCTAATATTTATATTCTTATAAATAGTAAAGAATAACCTTATCTTATTATTAAGTATATTATATAAATTACTAGTACATATATCTTTATCCTTATAGTATTTATTAAAGTTTATAATCGTTTATATATTAATTATTAAGTTCTTTATCTCTACTAGTAGGAGTATAGAGTATATATTATATACTTTAGGTTATCTAGTAGGTTAGTTAAAGTTAATAGGGTTCTTAGGAGTGCTTTTACTATTATTAGGTAGAGTAAAAGGCTTACTATTAGGGGGACTAGGTAGTTTAGTAGTACCTTCTTCCTCCTTAATACTATTATTAGTTAAGAGATTAATAAGTTAGTTTATAGTACCCTTTTTTAAAGGGTCTTTATAAGATCTATAAATTATTTTACTATAGTAGAGTTTATCTTTATTTTAGAAGAATAGTATTATACTATTAGGTTCCTTAGAGAATAAATAAGTAGTAAGTATATTTATAAGTATAGTTATATATAAGAGATTATAAGCTCTAGTATAGATTTACTTTATTTAAAGTATTTTCTTAAGTTTCTTTAAGATATCTTTATTAATACTTTAGAATATCTTTATAGTCTATCCTTAAAAGTCTTTAAAGTACTTATAATAGACTTTATTAAAGTCTATCTTAAGATATACCTTAGTATAGAATATAACCTATATAAAAAGGTATATTATATTAGTATCCTTTATTAAGAGTATACTACCTTATTAGTTAGGATTATAAGATTTAACTTAATTATAAGTAAAGTATAAACTATTATAAATTAACTTATAGGAGGGTACTATAATTAGTAATTAAATTAAGAGCTGTGCTTTTTTAGATAATTAGAGTAAATAGGTTAATAAAAGGTAGTATAAAGGGATTTAGGGGTAAATCTAACTATATTAGTATTATTAGTACTATAGTTATATTATTAGTGTAGGTGCTGCTAAAAGTAGGAGTAGAGGGGAATAGAGTAGAATAGAGTATTATTATAGCTATAGTCTATAGTCTATAGTTATAGTTATAGTAGTAGTTAGCTTAGTTTTAGTAGGCTAACTAAATTCTACTAAGTAGTATATTAGTTATTATAATATATCTAAGTGCTTATTTTAGTATTAAAGTTAGGTGAATTAGGGGCTTAGTAAGGTTAAATATATTATTTATTATTATACTACTAGTTTTTAAGAATAAAGTTATAGCTTATTACCTATTTTAGATATTATTTTAAATGTAGAAGAAGAAGCTTATTAATAAAAGAATACTATATATCTTAAGTCCTATAGATAACTATAGTATTCTATAAGGTGCTTGCTAGAAGTATAGAAGGAGGGATTAGTAATAAGAAGTTTTACCTTTATCTTAAGTCTAAGTAGACCTAGTAGTTCTTTAAGGTATAATAAATACTTATATAATTCTAATATAAGAACTCTATTAATATATATCTAGCTATATTATTATTATATAATTTATTATAGTATTACTACTATAATAAATTTAGCAGAACCTATAGTATTAGTATAGCTACTTTATCTAAGGATTTATAAAGAATCTAACTATTAAAGTAGTTATCTATCTCTTTATACCTTACTATCTATACTTACTACCTAAAGTAAGTACTAATTAGTGTTAGTATAGGTTTTATATATATATAAGGGTTGTAGTTATATTGCTTTATTAGTATATTAGGAGGAAGAGCCTATACTTAGAAGGTAGAAGGCTAGACCTCCGCTATATACCTATAGATTAGTTATATAACCCTATAAGTAATTACATTGCGCTTGCCCCTATTCCTACATTAAGAAAGCCTTTATTTTTAATTATAAAACTATAGATATAAAGAAGAACTAGATTATTATACTTTCCTTTTATTATCTTATAAATTATTTTCCTTTCCTTCTCTAATAACTTTAAAACTACCTTTTAGAAATCTTAAGTATAAGTTATTTTAAATCCTTTCTTTATTTTAACTTCTTTTAAAGTTAGTTATATGCTAAGGTAAAGGTTATTATATTTATTTAATAAAGGTTTTCTTACTTTAAGCTATATTTTTATTAAAGGTTCTTAAAATTATATATATATATATATATTAAAAGTAGAGGAATAAGTTTTTAGCTAGAATTTCCTTTATAGAACTATTTATATAAGGATTATCTTAAAACTATTCTTACCTTACTATATAATTACTTTACTATTAATTAACTTTTAAGTTATATATTAATAACTCTAGTTAATAGTACTATTAAAAGTAGTTCTTCCTAGCTTTATCTATATATTATAAGGCTAAAGCTATATACCTATAGATTTATTATATCTAACTATAATTATTAGTAATATATACTTTTTTTTAATACTAGGTCTTAAGTGTTTATAACTGTATAAAGGCGCTGTGTATAGCTACGGCTGTATACGGAATAGAAACGGAACCAGTTATGCACGCATCGTCACTGTGTGCGCAATCCGCATTCTCAGGGTTCGCGGTTCCAGCGACCGCGAATCAAGCATTCATTGCGACCTGATTGACAGATTCCTAGACACTCAAGAGTCTGGATACGAAGCACTTTCTTATTGTTGGGGGGGACAAAAACCAACCCAAACAATATTCTGCTCCGGACAGGGCCTCCAGATTACTTTCAACTGCGAGTCTGCGCTGAGGTACTTTCGTCCAACAACAGACACTAGAACTCGTGATCTATGGATAGATGCGATTTGCACAAATCAATCGGATGAGCAAGAAAAAAGCCATCAGGTGCGACTTATGGGGGACATATACGCAGGAGCTTCTCGAGTTCTGGTCTGGCTAGAGAATGCGAGTGCGGCAACTGAGAAGCCAGAATTCCTGAGCGGCGAACTCCACGTCAAGAACTTCGCTTGGCTGGTCAGAGTTGCAGAAGCTACTACAGCCTCGGCAGATTCTCGCAAAAAAGAGACTCGAATTTTGCAAGTGGCGAAAGATTTGAATGAGTCAAGTGAGGTAAACGCTACAAGTCAATGATTCTCTTCATCGATTCTTACTTCGAATGGACGGTCTGAGATGTGGTCTAATTGTCATTAGGCATGAGCGAATTCCTAGCCTATGTGCCTTGGTTCAAGAGATTATGGATTATCCAGGAAGTCGTTCTTAGTAAACAAGCGACTGTAGTCTATGGTGGGCGTGAAGCATCCTTGGATGCTTTGATTGAAGCCAGACATATTTGCTCAGATATGGCGAGACGAGGCAACCACCTTGTGGGACCCGCCGCGAGTGTTCTGTGGAATCTGTTTGGAGTTCATCTCATGGGAAGGAATCTATTGCATTCATCCCGGACCGAGAAATCCCACTTCAACGTGGCGCTGGTAGATCTCATTCAGGAGGTGCGCTTTTCAAAGGCTACAGACCCAAGAGACAAGATGATCGGATTGTATGGCCTGTTTAAGGCGTCCGGTATAATGGTACCAGAACCACAGTACAGCAAACCTGTGGCAAGTGTCTATCGGGAAACGATGGTTGCTCTCATGGAAGCAACAGGAAGCCTGAACCTCATAAAACAGATTGATGGCCTGGGTTCACTGCCAGGTAGGACGTCTTGGGTTCCAGACTGGTCCTCATCGAAGCATAGCATGGGACCAATCGTTGGTTCTGCCGCGGCGAACTCGAAGCCTGCTTTTCGCTTTTTGGAAGGCTCGTCGATGTTGGCTCTTACTGGCTTCAAGCTTGACAAGGTAGTCAAGCGCTCTTCGTCAGCTTACATGCATATCAGCGAACGAATTGGCGAGCCGGCAGATTATTTTTGCTGGACCCGAAACCCTCCAGTCGTTGACCGCGATCTAGCGCAGCAGCTCGAACAGCAACCACACCACAGCACTGCGATACTTCTTCTATGGAACATTCGAGTTCTGCGCGACTTTGTAATAACAACCCTGGGTCAAAATCCAGCTACAGCAGCCAAAGAGGCTGTGCTCAGCCTATACCACAACTTACTCAGCCTACGGGGGGAACACTAGGATTCACCAGAGCTTGGATTTCATGACCCAGACATCTGTGAGAACCATGCCCGAGACTTCTTTGAAGTACTTCTTGGCCCACTTGACGCGGAGAGGAGAGTTGGTCTACGGATGAGAATTGGATTTTTGCTCGAGACTTTGCAGTCAAGGCTCTTCAACAACCGACGTTGCGTAAATTACTACATTCGGAAGAGTACGCCGTACTGCGATGCATTTCGCGAAGCCCCGTTCGGAAGAGAATCTTTGATTGCATCAGCAGGATCCGCTACTTGACTGTTTTCACAACTGGGTCGGGCCGCATCGGCATCGCCCCGTGGTCCATTGAAGTAGATGACGAGCTCTTGTTGTGCTCGGGATTTGGGCTACCGATGGTGGCGCGGCCAGTGGGGAGTAATTATAGGCTTGTTTGTTGTGCACACGTCGAGGGGATTATGGACGGCGAAGCTTGGGAAGCGCACCCAGTTCAGGATCTCAGTGAATTTGTTTTTATTTAGGTTCGGTATGTAGCAAACGCACAATAATTTGAGCGTGCAACCTGGATGTGCGTGTAGTTTCCGAAGCTGATCATATCACTTTCTATCATTGATGTCCTAGAAATTCGCTCGAGGCTGGATTCGAGTAGACAGGGAGACTGCACCTGAACCCCCTGCCCGTCGAAGACAAATTGTGAATCATAGGCAATCAAAGTCGAAACAGAAACCCCATTAGTCCACTTGTGAATGAAGTACTTGTAGCGGATGTCACTGCTGCCGCTTAACCCCATCTGCAACTTCAAGTTGTTCAGCCCGAGTATCCAGGGGTTGTGAGTGTCCACCGCTTCTTCGAGCGTCGTCTGAGGGCAAAGAATTTATGACTCATTTGAGCTTCTTGGGTCGAGGAATTTGGGGTCCAGCTTCCTTCCGCCTCGGCGCCTGTTGTACCGCAATGCAAAAAGTTGCATAGCAAGTGATAGCGAGACTAGGTCGCCCGCAACCAGCTAGGCGCACTATTTGCTATTCAGTTAACGAAACATCTCTAGTAGATGCTTGCGGGTGCATCTATTGCTATCGTTCTACAACTGGTCGCGGGAATGCAACAGGAATCAGATGATAATCATGCAGCAGCAACACAGTTCACATATGAACAACCTAATTGCGCGAAGGTCTGTTAAAGTCATGTCACCAACAGTCCTTTTCACTCCTTTTGGGTGACTGCTAGATGTGCTGCTGATGTTTTGCGTGAGGTGTGATCTGAATAATGAGGATGAATTTCATGATGCATCAGTCATGATCAACTCATTATCCCTGATCTGTGTAACCAACCGCGGCACGTATGCAACTTTCTATGCATGTTATGCAGAGCCTAATGTGGGACAGCTTTGCGGCTGAAGCTGTCAGACGCTCCTAGCTGCAATCCTTCTTGGAGCTAGATGCAATAGAGCAGTCGTGGCGTCTTGCATCGCGTATGGCTTACCTGAAAGGAACTTACAGAGCATGCCACGTTCGTCCGGTCAAAACGGTTTTGCTTCTTGACTAGCAGGTGGTCTAACTATGATATCCGCCAAGGCTGTCACCTCTGCTGACGTGAGGTGTCTATCCGTATGCCCACCCTATTCTTCTTGTATCGTCACCTTCGGCCAGTTGTAAGCTGAAATGAATAGTGCCATTTGCACATCGCTCCTGAACACAAGGAGCCAGAAAACATCCCGCTTATCCACATGAGACACTAGACTCAGTTTGGCCATCACAGCACTTGCGAAGAGGGGATTAGCAACGACTTACAAATTTTCTCAAATCGGGCAACATTTGGAGAAACGACGAAATGCGAAAGGCCACCAACTCGACCTGGAAGGGCCATAAACACACCTGTAGAAGTCTCCAGGAAAGTCATGGGGCGATCTTGAAGACGATGATAATGGGAAGCCCCAGCAGAGTATTCGGTAATCAATCATGAAAAATGAGTTGGGCCATGATAGGAATATTTGAGGCGGGGCACGTTACTTGTATGTCGATCTCGTCATTTGCGTGCTAACAGTGGCAGCGTACTATAATAGATCCGGCATGTGTATGTGCATCCCACCTAGCTGCAGATAACACTGTTGCCTGCTAAATAGCTGTTGCCTACTCGCATTGGGTGTCTTTAATTAGCACCCTCGGCTGCGACGCTACGTAGCTTTACAGTGTCAGCATCCCCTGCCCGTGCTCTCCCGCTATCGTAGAGCGAACCAGAAGACCGGACCAACTTGGCACCCATGGCGCCGGGTGGGGCAATTTTTCTAGACGTACGGATGTCCATTTCTTCATATGATTGAGTTTCGCGTCTCCCCTTGCTTTCCAACGGTCCATTAGATGCGGCCTTCCGGCCTCTTCACACGGACCTTCTGAACACCAACTCACCGACGACAATGACGAGCCATGGACGACACGCTTCACGATGTAGAGCGCGTAGCTGGCGTCGCCCTACACACGATCATAGGGCTTAAACGGCGGATATCCGCGCAGCTGGATGGGTCGGACCTACATCTGGTCCACGATGAGCTTATCGAACTGTCGAGGTTGTTAGAATGTACCAACCAGCTTCGAAGTAAGACGTTTTCCGGAACACCCAAAGAAAACCTCGATATCCTCACGGCCATTTACCAGGACATTCGTGTGATCCTTAAGACATTTGAGGATGTGCGAGAAGTTTACCCTAAGATTGAGGATGACAATCCGAGCGACCCGCAGCATCATTCCAAGCCAAAACTTGGCACCGAGAGGCGGTCAAGGCCTGTCAAGGAGCGAATAACCTTGATTCACCGGCATCTCAAGGAACGCCGCCTCTCAATATTGTCCAAGCTCGTCGTGCTGAACACGTGAGTGACGTCCGGAATTGCTCCTGGCTTTTTTTAAAGGTCCAAAGGACTCTAACGGATTGAGTTGGAATAGTGTCAGGTTAATAGAAACCTACCCGGATGAGCATGCGTTCAGTCAACCTGCCAGGCCGAAATATGGCTCGCAGCGATTGACCGACTCGTTGCTGGAGTCTGATGCAAGACACCCTGTCGACGTTCCTATTGACCTGGACTGGTCCGAACAAAAGAGTGTTCCTCATCATTTCGAGAACGAAAAGTTTCTCTCCTCCGAGATGTTCCCTGTGTTCAAGCATATGCGCCAGGAAACACTACGAACTCCACCTTCGAAGAATCGCGTCGTGGATGGTTCTTTACAATCACCAATGTCTCCGAGCATGCACCAGCTCGCGCTTCCCGACATGCACTACGAACGATCGATGGAAAAAGAGGTGTATTTCCAACATCTTGAGCAGGCTTTCTCAAAGATAACTCACAGCCCACTCATTAACGAGCGAGGGACGCGCCCATTTGCAGTCCAAGGACAGCCAAGGGTCGGCGCCTCGATGTGCAGCCCGCGATGCCGGTGCCATTGCCACTCTAACCGGAGTGTCGCCCACCTCAGTCTGGCTGCCTTCAGAAGTACCCTCGGAGCCTTCGCTTTCTCTTTTACCGGTCCAAATTCCGGGAAGGCGGCCTGTACGGATTTATCGTGTAGATCACACCGCGCAAGATGGCTCAGGATGACCTATGTCTTCCCTGCTTGGCTGTTCTCAGCAGCGATAACCGCATCATTCTCAGACGGTATTGGATCACCCGAGCTCCTGATTAGGGTTTGCAGGGTCCTTTCAACAAAAACCCCAGAGGGATACTATAACATTTTTGGATGTATGTTGAGACTCCTCTGGCCATTTGGAATGTCCTTGCTTTTCACTATTTTCCAAAGCAACGGTGGTGCTCATGAGTATACCACTGACATTTCGTAGATATCAGCAGAAAGGATGTCAATAGTCTCAAAAAAGCCATACAGAGAAAACAAGTGGCTATCACAGATGTCCTAGACACGGGCATGACTGCAATCGCATTCGCCCTCCGTCATTTCAGTCTTCCAATGGTCCAGTTCCTGCTTCAGGAAGGCGCAGATCTATTCCAAGAGGGCCCATCGGGTGTCACACCGCCTGGTTTCATGATGGCTCTCGAGAAATTATACACGGATCCAAACATGCCGAGAAGCGAGCGTACAGTCCTAGAAGAAATGTTACCTTTGGACACAATAATCGAGATGGCCGGACTCTCACCCCTACACAAAGTGGTGCTCGGAATCCGATGCCTAGATCTGGGCGAACTACTGGGCCTGGGAGTCTGCCCCGTCGATCAGATGGACTATTCCGGGCGCACAGCCCTCCAGTGGGCGGCAGCAAAAGGCGACGCAGCGGCAATCTCCATGCTGCTACAGGCAGGCGCCCAGCTGGAGTACAAGACACGCCTGCGATCGGAGAGCCCGCTGCTGATCGCGTGCCGGACAGGCGCGAACCCTGAAGCGGTCAGGACGCTCCTTGTGGCCGGGGCGGACATCAATACCACGGACTGCTACAACCAGACACCCCTTATACTCGGCGTAGCCGCACCCGGGGGCCGCGACAGGATCGATATCGTCGGAGCTCTGCTGGATGCCGGGGCCGACGTCAACAACGAGCAGGGGTATGCGCGTGCGACCCCGTTGGCTTTCGCCTGTGTGGCAAGCAACATAGAAATAGTGCAGTTCTTGATCAATGCTGGTGCGGATGTGAATCACCGTGACCGCGATGGCTCCACAATACTCAGTAAGATCTTCCCCCATAAGATGCGGAAGTCCTATGCTCAGACACTGTGAAATATCTTTCGGATGCTATGCATGCTAACTAATTCACTTCCTGTGTCGTAGTGAACGCGGTTATATATCATGCGTGCAAGACAGCAACAGTTCTTTTGAAACACGGGGTCAATATTCGTGCGACGGACAACGAAGGGAAGACTGTCTTGCATTGTATCGCCGAAGTTTCCAATGAAGACATGATGGAGGTATTTGCCTCCGCGGATCCTTGGTATGTGGTCGACCCAGGGCAGAGGGACGATAATGGTTTATCGCCGCTAGACACCTTCGATCAGAGAACGATGAGTGCAGCTCCTGGACTGAGGGAAAAATTCTTGGAGCTTTTGCAAATATTTGCTCAAAGACAGAGGCACAGTCTCGGTACTGAAGAAGCCGAAGCGGATGGAGAACAGTTCTTCGATGCGTTGGACAACTTGGGCGATGAAGACGACACGAATACCCATGAGAATTCATGACATTGGGGATACAATTTCAATGAAAGATCAAATTCGCACACCTGAAAATATAACCCTTTGTTGCAATGTTCAAGAAATTCCTTGCCATCAAATAGCATCATTTTGCATATGGCGTGTCGTCTGCATCTGACAAGTTACCACCCGTATGATTTGCCACCTACGGATTTCAAGCTTACTTTCCATACAGACGACGCCATTATCCTCTTGTCGGTGCTCGTGTCATTCTCGAGTAGTCCGTTTTGAGCACGAGCCCCAGACTGTGTGCTCCCAACGACGTTAACGTTTGTCACTTGTACAACCAAGAGCTGTTTGCCAAAGGACGCAACAGATACGGTGACAATACAAAAGGAAGCTGACTCACGCGGCTGGAGAGAAACTTACTGGCCCAGTCAGTGCCTTGCTCTTTCAGAACCGCTTTCAGAACCATGACCACCTGACCGCTGAACTGGGACCTCAAGGAATGAGATGCTGGAAGCAGCTTCCCTCCGCAAGGACCGATCCAACTCTCAGCAATCCGCATTTGGTACACTCCGATCATGAATCCCACAACTCGATCTCTGGGTCTGCTCGCCTTGATCATGGGTCTTCTGACCAGCATAACGACAGCTGCTCCGCTCTCGACATTGACCACCTGCATGACGACTACCATCACCCCACCGACATCCGTAGGTCTCACGACCACTAATGTCGTGGGGCCCATCTCTACAAGCCTTAGTCTGACGACTACCACAATCACCATGCCATCGTCCACCGCTACATCTTACACCACCGTGACTGCCCCCGTCCCCACCGGCAGCACAGTGCCCGAGTACGGACAGTGCGGCGGTCTGGGGTACGCCGGGCCGACGACCTGCGACGACCCGTGTTTTTGTGTTTGTACGAGTGATTGGTGGTGCCAGTGCCGATCTGCCATATTTGAGAAGTTCGAGCTCCAAGACAAAGTCCACAACATTACCAGTATCGATGAGATATCACCGGTATTCTACCAAAACTTCAGCACCACTTCCTACTGGTCCCTGAATTCGCGAGCGAATATGACTAGCATCTGAGCCTCTCTTGGGCTTTCTGGTCAATCGAGATACATGGAGCCTGGTAAGCCATCCCGCCCTGATATTTCATGGGCCCCAGATCTTAATATGACCGTGGTTCAGGATCCAAAGCCGTGGACCATACCCAGGTAGCTAAATGCCTTTGATAAGCATTCGATCGTGTGGCTATGACTCTGCCGAGCCGCAAGAAAGTTTGAGAGTCATGAGGGATGAAGGCCGCTGGAGGCGTACGCCACTCTCTCAGTTAGCTCAATTAACTCTGAATGCATCGACAATTGGGCGTAGAGAGGGTCAGACATCGTGATCTTAACTGGTGACATACCAATGTTGCAATTATGATGTCGCAATCTCCCGGGTTAGTGGCATTCAACACGGCCCAAAGAGATCTTGAAGCATATAATAGCGGGAAATGCCGTTGATAATGTGTTCACCCATCAAAGTCCGTCAAAGCACAGGCATGTTCTCCGAAAAGCGAGATTGTTTCCAGAGAAACCGCTTTAACTTCACAGAAATCTACTACCTTTCACTAAAGGCAGCTATTCCACAGGACTTTCTCACGCGGAAGACATAGTAGGGTCCCCGAAGAGCCCCAGTTACATCCAGGAGTCACGTATCACATGCATGCCTATCAGAGGGATTCCTGTGGGAAGGTCATCCAGTTGTACTAGATATCATCCACAGAGCTGTTGCCCATACAAGGTTATCGATGTAGGACGAAGGTATCGGAAGAATCCCATAGCCAGGTAGATAGCCCGTAGTGAATGTTGCCAAGGCGGCCCACTGCATCCTGTCCCTTTCATCGGTCACACTCAGGGGCCTAGCGCCCTCTAGAATCTGCAGCGTAGTCAAGGAGGGATGATGGCCTGGACCCCAGACCGTGATTGCCTCTTCCTTGCGCCTGAGTTCATAGGTCATGAGGTGTAATCGAGATATGAACCGGGCGCCGACGGCGCCGAAAGCCCTGCGCGCAACCGCGAAAGCCCTGGACTCTACCCAGCAGTAGGCACGCAGAAGCTGGACCCAGTCGATCTCCACGTCGCCCCAAAGTATTCGCGCGTCTCGTCCCAGTACTGCTTCTTGGACAACCCAGGCTCTGCGGAACCACGGCTTCCCTATCAGGGCGGCAACGGATTCCCATCGTGCATCTGACAATAAAGGCTCAGACGGTTTGGGAACCGGAAAGCTGTCAGGTTCCCAAGAGAAGCTCTCATCCTGCAGCACCAGATCCATCATCGCGTTCACATCGGCGATCAAAGCTGCTGCAGGTAGGGCATGTGGTTCGGCATCACTTTGACCAAGGCATATGAGCGTACAACTGGACTTTTTGTAGATGTCCGCCATAAGCGCGACCTGCAACCCCTTCTCTTCTTTATCTTCCTGGTGAATACAGATAGAATCAGCCCATAGAGCCCGAGACTCAAGCTTGGATCGAGCCTGGACGAGCGCATCCCTCAGGTTCGCCGTGACATATATGCTTTTGTCGTTGCACAAAATGCGCTCCGTCATTGAGTGTGTTCCCCAAGCGTAGGAGATAGCTTCGAAGTGAGCATCATCAAGTGCAATTGTGTTGAGCTTGCAGGTGATAGGATCGTCCGGTCCCCCTGGATCGAGAAGCAGCACTCTGATGTATCTTCCTGAAGGCAAGGGCTCGTAAAGGCGGTTTCGGTAACAGAACGATATCTTTTCACCATACTGTGCTCTAGCGGGTACTCAAGAGGGTCACTATAGCGTTCATTTACCTATTTAAATATCCTTACTATAAGACTAACTTCTAATAAATTTAATATAAATAGTAGCCTTATTATATAAGCTATTATTTAGCTATTTAGTAGTTTATATTACTAGATAAACTTATAAAAAAGAGGGTTAGAAAGGGAAGAAGGGGTTATAGAGAGAAGAAGGGGTTATAGAGAGAAGAAGGGGTTATAGAGAGTAGAAGGGGTTATAGAGAGAAGAAGGGGTTATAGAGAGAAGAAGGGGTTATAGAGAGAAGAAGGGGTTATAGAGAGAAGAAGGGGTTATAGAGAAGCTAGATATACCTTCCTTTATATAAGGGGAGAAGGAGTACTTCTTTACCCTCCTTCCCCTTCCTTCCTTCCTTCCTTCCTTCCTTTAACTTTAATAATACTAAGTCCTTTACTTTCCTTCTTTAAATTAACTAAACTAAGAACTAGTAGTTAGAGATTAAAGATTAGAATTAGAAGTTAAAATTAGAAGTTAAAATTATATTAGATTTAGAATTAGAATTTAGACCTAGTAGAGAGGGGAAGAAAGGGATTCTTTCTTAGGTAGCTAATAGTTTAAAGTAGGAGACCTATCTTTAAGGATTTAAGAGAGAGATTCTTATAAAGAAGGAACCTTTTAGGGAAGTTTATTTCTACTCTTATAACCTTTTTTTCTCTATAACTACTTTAAGCTTTTAAAGACTACTTTAATTTTTAAAGATTTTATTTAAATATAATAATATATATTATTTTAATTATTAGATTAAGATAAATATTATAGTAATAGTTTTAAAGGAAGAGAAGTAGTATAGTAGTTAGAAGATAGCTAGAAAGGTATAGGTATTTATAGTAACTGTCTTAAGTACCTACTAAAGTATAGTATAGTAGCTGCCTTAATTAATTAAAAGGTCGCTTCCTTGGCTGGCATAGCTGTAGATAGTACACATGAAAATGCGCTATAATGAGTTTTGGCTGAAGCAAGAAAGGCATTTGCGAATCTGCCAGCACACAGGGAGTGGGAGACAGCTGAAGGAGCCCCTTGTTTCGGACTGTCTCTGCCTAGCCCATTAATACAGGGTCTTCCCTTGGTCTTGGTCCTGCAGGCATTTCCGACCTCATCCGATGTAACCTTTTTACCACCAACCAATTATCCTCCTTTCACGTTTTAAAGAGTCACTCACTCTACATTTCAAGATGTGACGCTACGAGAAGCCCTACTGTGTCTGCTAGTATTTCTCTGTTTAATCCGCACAGACCTTAGGTCTACTCAAGTGATCCTTTCCTGACCTCTCAGAACTGGCATCTGTGACAGGGATTAGGGCAAGACGACCTTGTATTCACATCTGCGGGATTGATGTATCAAGCATATTTTATGGAACAGGAAGTGTAAATCGTGTTGCCGCATCTCTAAGTTGCGCGCTCTTGCCCGTACGTGCTTGATCAGTAAGCCTCCCAAACCTGTTACTATTTGCATACAAAGGCCGGTCTCCCTTTCCAATCTAGGCTTTGTTGTGGACTGGCTAAAACTTTGTCTTTTAAGGCCCAAATGTACATGGTGAAGAGGAAATTCCAATGCTTGCATTCTCCATGGATGAGCCAGCATTCCTGAGTATTCGGAAGTTAAGTAATTCATAGCAGTCGGAGACCTGAGACCTGAAAGACAAAATGTTAGTTACTCAAGGTGACATAGCCAATCATGGACGAAAGACGGCAGTGATCGTCAAACTTTGTGGGATCAATTGTGCCAATGCAATATGGAGGAAATTCTTCAATCGGGGAACGTGGTCTCGGAACGTAGGTGCCGGGGCACCGTTCAGTCGGCTGTCAATTGAATGCTCATATCAATATTCAGTACTCATAGGAGGGATGTTGTGTCTCCCTTATTCTTCAAACGCACACATAAAACTACAAACCGAGTTCTAGCCATGCGTCTAATCAATGATTCCAAACCCAAGCATTCGTCACAATTCGAACAACTGATCCCAAAACCCCACGCCTCTTGTCGACTTCACAAAATGAAACATCAATAACCAGCCCATCAAACCCCAATCCGCGCATTCGATTCTGGACAGAAGTGACCAGAACCTTGGAAACTCAACAAACAGTAAAGACACCCGCCAAATGAAGCTTGCCACCAATTCCATACTTCAAGAAACGTCTATACTAAGAGGTGCAGTATGAAAGCTGGAGGTACTCCCCTCACTGACACCTGCCATGCTCGGCCGACCACTGCTGCCCTTCTCATCTGTCTCCGGTCCACACTTGCAAAGGACCTTGATCATCGTCTGGTCGCTCGATCTCGACGGCCTCGGGTGTGTTAGCTCACATTGTGCGTTGGCCACAACCATAAAGTCACTGCTACCACTATCCTCCGTCTCGGTCATTGGGCCGGAGGACTCCCGTGCTGGGCTCTCGCTCCCCAATTCGGGCTGCTCGATTGGCTGAGTGTATCGAGAAGTCCCTATTTTCTGGCTTGTAACAGCTTGATCAAACGAGAAGTCTTGACTCTTTGTGTGCCCAGGGCGTCTGTCGTCCTTCTTCCCAGGTTCTCTGCCTGTTGCTTCTGATTTGCTTCGATCCTTGGCCTTCGGAACGTCGAAAGGATTTTCGATATCCCAAAGCGTTGTTTTGCGCCGCGTATAGATGCTTGGGTGGTTCCCGTTGGAGGCCGCGGTCTGAACATCTTGGTGGCTGTTCGTGTTCGTCACACTGTCAGACCGTAATTCCGACTCTAAACGCTTCCGCAGTGAGTCTGCCGCTAGCATCTGTCTCTTCTCGTTCTGAATCACCTCTTGGCTCTTGGATGTCGACTGGGATACTTTGTAAGAGTTCTCCTTCTCGACCCCGGCGCCCGCCCTTGAGCTCCTTGAACTAGTGGATTGATGCTGTGAGATCTTGTGTCTATGCTTCAACGTCGATGAAACTCTTTTGAAGAACCTCGGTGAGTCGGTTTCGCAAATCTCATGGCCAGAACCTTGTCGCCCTGGATATAGATGTTCCAAGGAATCCCTGACCGCCGTGCCTACTTCTGAGAAACGCTTCTGCGAGTTGGCCATTTTGGGTGCGCTCTCTGGGGTCTTCTCCTTTCCGGCGTGCCCATGAGAGCTTCTCTTGGCCGCGCCACCTCGGAACTTACTTGGTAGGCGAGACGTTGGTTCATTAGATGCGCCCTCTAGGACCATTTCACCTTTGCTGATTGAGCCCCTGTTCAATTCGGCGCCGTAATCCTCAGGCCTGAAGTCTGTGCCAGATGGCGGAAAAGAGCTGGGCTTCACTAGGCCTTCGAAAATGCTGATCCTGTCTTTGATAGGGCTGGGGTGGCCATTTGGTTCACGACGACGTTTGGAAAGCGGTGAGCAGAATACGGACGCTCTTGAAAGACTGCCTTCCGGAGAGCTGGTATCCATTGCTGCCACTGGATGCCTTGAATGCTGTATCTGCTTGGCGCCTGGCCGGGGGGCTGGAGAGCTGTCGCTGGGCTGTGTGACATGCCGTCTTCGCACCAGATCGGAAAACCCTCGTTCGAAAGCCTTCTTCATTTCCGCCACCTTGCCCTTCCGGGGCTGCGGCACTGCGACGGTATCTGGAGGAGTGGGCGGATTCGGAGTTCCATCAAGGTCCTGCGCCAATGTAGCAACGTGACCATCGCACCTATTCTTGGAGCCTTTCATCTTCGGAGATGCCACTTCCAACCACTGGGGAGGCGGTGCTCCGGTGGATATACTTGGACACGCATCAGCCGCATGCCAGCCAGAATCCCTCAACCTCGGCATGTTGGCGGCGATATGGCGTGGCAATGCTTTGCTATCGACGACCTCGTCGATGAGCGGTAGGGGCAGCGCCATATTTCCTGCCGCTATTGAGCCCGGCAGTCTCGTCACAGATGTACGGCCGGTAATGGTTTCCAGCGACGCTGGTGGAACTGAAAATGGGGTTGACTGAACGACAGACGCCACTCGCGTAGGACGGGACTCGGTTGGAAGTCCTTGATTTTCTTTCGAGACTCGCTGGATGGTCGACGTGACACTCTATGTGTTGGACCGTGGAAAACGCGAGGTAGTACGACCGGAACTCGAGGCATTGGAACTGGCGACGGCAACGCTGGTCTGGTAAAATGCTGCGAATGGAGCAGGGGTCTTAGCAAGACGAATGGAACAAAAAAAATGGACGGGGCTGTTACCTCTTGGATGTTTACCATCACCCAACTGAAGAGGCCGGGCAAACCTGGCCTGTGGGTCAATGGTGTTATTGGATACTGATGAAGCCCAATCGTGGATTGCTGAACCGTAATGCATTGTGTCGTGTTCTAGAATTCTGTGGTATGAGAGGAATGATAATCTCGCAAAAGGTACCCCCGAATCCGGGGCAGAGCCGACCAATTTAGGGTGGAACGATATTCTGTTCGAACTGGAGGTCATTCATGCCATTGCCCCTCTGGCACGGGTGTGGCGCTGCTGCTTGGGATGGTGACGTGGTCGATATGACACGCCGTTGAATGGCCTGGATCGGAGGGTGGAAGAGTGTCGGGTTCGTGACCGGCAAACAAAGTGCGTGATGGTTGGATGCATGTCCTTGTCTCTGAGTGCAAGAGCAGAATTTTGGGCGGCCTCTCAATCGCATTGGTATCATTTGAGAAGGGAAGGTTCAACCAGACATCAGCGGCACAAGCACGTAATTCCACAAGTCGCAACAGCCCATTGCATGGCATCTGGCTTGGCTTGGCTTGTACCCACCTGGGCAGTATCCTACAGGGATTCTTCTACTGGCGGGTCTCCCATGAAACGTTTCTATAGGAGCGTATTCCATAGGATTGCTTCGCATCGTGTTGCCACCGGGGTTTAGGCCATGTGAACTTTTCAGGTGGTCCATTGAATTAATGCTGTCGCCGCCTATTCCAGGCCTTTGACCTACGCTATGCCCATTTAATAAATGAGATAGATTCTCGATTGTGAGTCTTTACACCTCCACATCCTCCCCAAAAATGAATTCAACCCCGCAAAGAATGGGAATGCTCGTGATGCTTCACATCCGCCCCATGTTGAGACATCATTAGCTACGATTTCAAGCCCTGGGCTGCCGAATCGCTGCGATCAAAGTGCCACAACCCAGTTCGCTGTCAACTGCTGACAACCAAACGACGTGCTGAATGCGACGATACTCGAATTGTCGGATTTTCCAGAGCTTCGGAGCCCGTCGGTGGCCAGCTTGATTATGTCGGCGACATCGCCATAGCCCATCCTAACATGGAAATTGATCTCAGTCAGTTCTCGATTTCAAGTGTTGCATCATTGGAGAAGTAGATTGGGGATACTCACGTCACCGCATTCCCCTCAGTTGTCTTGGAACACCTGAACCACAGCGTACAGTCGCCTTCCTTGCCGAACAGGTCAAACCCAGCGGGGACCCCACACGCCTCGATGAAGTTTCCCTGCTGGTCGGCTTGAGTCTTGAGTCTGTGTGAGAGCTTCTCGCAGTCGGCCGTGATTCTGTCGTGGTATGCTTGGTTGCCGTACTCATAAACAATATTTTCTGGCGCGGTGCAGAGGTGCTGTTCGTCGGCACGGCTCGGGGAACTGCCAGTGGGAACCTGGGGCGCGGAGGCGGCCATGAAAGCGGGTGAGGCTGTGGTCAAGCCGAAGATGGCTGAAAGGAATAGAAGAGATTTGGCAGTGTTCATTTGCCGGAGTATAAGATCTGCCTTGCAAGTATAAAAGAAATTGAAGAATAAAGTACGTTCGTGATGGTGTCGTATGTTTGTGATTGCTGTCGGTGATGGCTGATCCTCGATAGGAACACCAGAGTTACAGGGAAACAGGGGATTCGTATTGTTGGGTCGAGCTTTATATGAAAGACGATCTCGTGTGACCATACCTGCTCTTGTTTGTGTCTCAAGCGTGGCTCACTCGCAGGCTCAGTGACTCGCCGGGTAAATCAGTCTATATCCAGCTTTAGGCGGTTTGTTCTTGACCTATACAACCATAAATCTCTAGTCTAAGACGCCGTCAGAAGCGACTCTCACTAGCGGGGGCTCGTGTCACAAGTGTTTTCTTTTCCCTTTGGACGCTACTAACGCTTTTGTGAAAGCTTTGGGCATTTGATCGTTTACTACTGTATGAAGGGACCGTACACGCCCAGAGGCGTGTACGGATTGAGAACAAGACTACGTACACATGCGAAGGTCCATGTAGTCCAATAATACGGTAGAAGGTGCGTAAAGACCCAACATCAAATGGATTTGTCACGCCGATACGGTGTAACGTAAAATACAGCGGTGGCTCTCACTCCATGCCCAATTTTCTGCCGGTAGACTGACCTCGGGAAGCCACTTTTTATGCTCCATAGCTTCCCTGACCAATGGGGCCCATCCCAGGTGCCCATTTGCTGCCATTGAATGCCACGAGCCAATTCATTTGGTGAGACTGGCAACTCATTGACGCACTTGCTGATGTAATGCTTGTGTTTGTAGATCCGCCCGAGGACTGCAGTGCTCTGGTAGCCAGGTCAAGGACGTCGGCGACATCTCCATACCCAAAGCTGCCACAAACATAGAATCGGTCAATCGATAGCTGCCAATCCAAACTAAAGCATTCATGGTTGTTGAGAATGGACAACCTGGAAACTTACTTCACGATTGTGTCGGTTGCACTCGGGCAATCGAACCACATGGTACAGTCACCATATCCCGCGAACACCGCAAACTCTGTCGCGGCGGCGTTGCAAGGCTTGGAAAAGTTTCCCTGCTTGTCGGCGAGAATTTTGGTCTCATTGGCGAGCTGCTTACAGTCGAAACCAAGTCTACTCTGGTTGCTCTGGTCACCGTAGTCATATCCGAGACCTACGAAGCCGGAGCAGAGGCGGACGTCACTTGTCGTGACAACAGGTGCCACATCAACACTCTTGGTTTGGTCCAAACGATGGACTAACCAAGCAGGCGAAGCCACGACCGAGCAAAAGATGATTGAGAGAAATGCGAGGAACCTTGGGGTGTCCATTTTGTCTCGAGAGAGAGGTGTTAGGTTCCGTTATTGAACTGGCTCTGTTTGTATGGGATGTGTGCGCAATTTTTTCTTGGGTGTTTTGTAGAGATGAAGATCTAATTGGAAGAGCAAAGCGCATACATATACCCTCTGGATCTCTCCCGTGAAGGGTGATATCTTGTGACAAGCGACTGGTCTTGGTCACGTCAGGTCTCTGAAAGGTCGCAAGCGTGGGTCAGTCCCAGGCTCAGTCACTCGCTAGGCATTCAACTCCGTTTGTATGCTTCAATTTCTACTAGTGGCTATTTGCCGCGTTCTTCCTGGGCGCAAATTGACCATGCTATCATGGTGAGTCTGGTGGATGTGAGTTACCCCGTTTCCCCAAGAGCCAGAGTGGGGACCAGCATCTGAACAATTCTCAACTTAGACGAATGTAATGCAATTCTTATTAAATCTCATTGCTTTCCAAACTTTCACATCAGGAACGAACGGGTACCCCTGCTCTTTGGATAGAGTCAATCTCAAGCAGCCCCATCCCAAATTACTTCAGCCTCCTGTTTTCCCTTGCGCCTCCAGTGCCTCACTCACCACTTGAGGGAGAATTCTCGAACTACCACGGGTTGGCTCGACTAGAGCATCTCCTCCGACTGCTGCAGTTCACGATTCACCCTCACCCTCCCTGTCTCAAGGTCGCCGTCGATCCGCGCCAGCTCCATGTCCACCGCATCGGACCCCTTTGGGAACCGCTCGGACGAGACGGTAGACGTGATTCCTGTTTTCCCCTCGTTGCCCCTGTGAGCTGAGCGAACTGTGGTAGTGTTGCCGTACCGATTCCAGGCGGGGGCGAGGGGCTTCTTTCCAGACGACGTGTAGTCATGCCCAGTCCTGGTGTGGCCGGTCCTGCCTCCTGCCTCGGAGTTGAAAGCGGTGGGGTCCGCCAGGCGCTGAGCAATGAGCGTGCCTAGTGGAAGCACGATGATTATGGACGTGTAGACCAAGGACCCCGTCTCGATGATAAACTTCCCCGAAACCTGCATCGAGATCAAGACCACTGTTTTGTGTCTCTGTGTTAACGATACTCTCAAATTGCGGTTAGAGGAGCCGGGCTTACCAGGTATCAACATTAGCACACCGTTGGTCATAACCAGCATATCCATCGCGGCGACGCCCTTAGTGCTCGGCAAGAAGCTGCGGTTCTGCACCATGTGCATACCAAGCCGGAGGATGAAGATGAAACAGAACCAGCAGATGCAAGTGAGCTCCAGCGCGAGATACACGTACCGCAGGTACAGGCGCCTGGGGAGGTAGACGGAAGCGTCGTAGCCCGGGAAGTAGGAGCGGATCTGGTCCGACTGCACTGCCAGCATGAAGGACACCTCGGCGAGCGACAGCACGGCTGAGACGATCAAAATACCCCACTTGTAGGGCCGTGACCACAGAGTGACCATGGCCCACGCTTGCAGCATGAGCGCCGCCATCATCAGGAGGTTCTGCGGGATAACGAAGGCGACTGAGGCCACACTATTGCGGAAATCGGTCTCATTGACAAAGCGCTGGTCCCCGCCGTAAAGCACGTAGAATTGTGTCCACGACGACTCGAAGTAGATGGCGAGGAGGATGGTCCGCGGTAGGTTGTTGATGAGCGCGGCTATGTTGACGAGCGCGGTCACCCGCCAGAGCTTGCTCCGTGGGGTCAAGGCCAGGAGAACGAACAACATCACCAGGCTCGCGCCGAATTCCACCGCGTAGTCAATCGTCTTGCCGACGATGTATGATTGGTTCCAGTCGATTTCGGCGAGTGAGATCAACATCCCGGAGCCGTCTGGCATTGTCAAGGTGATATTCTGGTGGAGAGGATCTTCCATTGCCAAAGACGTGTAGTTCAGGCTAGGATCAGGCATCCTGGCATCGTTGATGTCTCCTCGTGACATCTGTACTCTCTCGGTAATCAGTACAACAGTATGTACCCCCCGCGATCATTTGATACTGCGTCGACTGGAGGGTCCAACTTGCCTTGGCTGTTCTGAATGTCAAACTGCTAGTCTCACGACAGATATCCAAGCGTGCAGTGTGCTCCTTGAGAGCTCTTCGTCAATGCGCGTCAAGACTGGTGTCTGGAAAAATCAAGCATGTATTGAATCGACTTGTGTAGACCCTTTATGGACAACTTTCAATGGGAAGAGTGTATCGAGAGTAAGTGGAAATACTTGGATTCCGATTAGCCTGGGTCCGAGACTCTTGACTTTTGTTAAGCTGTGGAAAACACCAAGCTGAGGCTCCCAAATAACTTAGGGGTTGACCCAAGGGTTGAAGAAGCCGCAAGCAGTCGAGTCGAAAAGGAGTCTGGTTTGCAGTGGAAAAACAGTCTGATAAATCGTCAAAAGCCGTCGTCAGGTGGCTTATGGGCCAAGCCCACACCAAAATCAGGAGGCACTATGTGAGCATCGTTGTTACAGACAAAGAGAATGGTGCGTCTGGCGCAGTACAATACGAAGCAGTTTCAAGTAGGATATTAACACAATCTTGGCGATAGCGGTTAGATCATATACATGTTGTGGAAATCTGCCAGGGTCTAGACGTCTTGCTCTGCTGTGGCGGCAGAATGGCATGTGGCTTCATATTGTGCTCAAGAAGCGTTAGTATTGTACTCTCAGCTCCGATTTGGGAAGCCCGGCAACCCACCCCATTGCCTTGGATAATCCCATGATTCAAATCGAACCAAGGAATGCCACAATCTATGCCACTTCGACTGTCCTTTAGTCTTTGGAGGGGTAATCATGCATCGCATTCTTGGCAGTTGTTTTCGGCTGAGGTGATGCGTCAGCCGATTAGGAAGGTGGTCGGTCCAGACAGAGACAAGAATTTTCATGTGTTAATGTATCCAAGCACCTTATTACTATTGATATTCTACATTTGATGGATCATGGCCGAGTTTCCAATCTCCTTGAGCCCAATTCCTGCCACCAAGCCCGCGGGCGGAAACGGGGCGGTCGGCCGGATACAGATCACAATTGCATGCGAGCCGATGGTCAAAGGTAGAATGGTCTAAAACGATATATTTTTGACAATAATATTTGGAATTGCTGAGAATACTTGTCCCCAAGCATTTTAATGGGGTTTGGGGACGTATCAGGAATCCCCATTTGCTGTGGTATTGGACCTTCCTACCGCTTACACGGAGCAGCGCTGACCATCCGCTGCGGACACCCGAGCGCGCACATGTGCTGAGGGTCGATTACCCGCAAAGTCTGGTTCACCTACGTGATGAAGAATGTCATGGTGGCATACATGACCGACATCCCCATTGTGATCGCCTTCTTGGCCTTTCCTTCAGAATGGTCAAGTATGACAACCGAGGTTTTCTCATGTAGCATTCGTAGTACGTGGCTGACACAAGTGAAATCCAGTTCTTGAAATTCACTTGACTTCAAATTCGCCTTACATCCATGGATTGGTCGCCATCTTTGCTGTTGCCATTTTCTTCTCACGAGCTGCAGTCCTCTATGATGAGCTTGCATGATGATTGTCATGGGCGCGAGAGTTTTAGAGGGCGTTTTGCTCGATCACCGCTTTGGAGACATAGCCAATGATATTTCGTGGAAACCAGAAGTCTCGTAGATCTCGTGTTTTCTGAGATGCCCCAGTTGGCTGCACAACTAGCGTGTCATCGTACCACTTTACCTAGACAACGACCAACAGAATTCGCACCAACATGAGGCAGCACTGGAGCCAAAGCCAACCTGAATACCGGCCTTTGAAGTGAGGGGGGCTTGGCAATCATCATCACTTATAAGAGCGCCGCCGACTGATCGTCTGGCATGAACTTTCCACACACTGCATAAGCACCAAGCTCCAAGAACGACTTTCGTAATGGCTGAACCACAAGACGCCTCTTCTACAGCCTCGAGCTCTTCAAAGCGGCTCATCAAGTACACTGCAGGCCACCACAAGAAAAAAAGGGATCTCGCACGAAAGTTTCATCCACTGGTTCACCCACGAGCACCTTCCTGCAGCGATTCCACTTTTCAAGAAACACAACGTTGTCAAGTACACTCTAGTATGCTTCCACCTCCCAAACCCCCTCCCGTGTGTTGTGATCGTGGTTTCTCACACAAAACCCCACGTCTAGTTTGTCACGCCTCCAGAGATTGGTGCCGCATTCCGGCCGGAGATATCGAAGGTCTACGCCGGCTGGGAGGTTAGCGACTTTGATTGTGTTCTGGAGTACTGGATGTACGACCTCAATGTGCTCAAGAATCTGGTGGCAGACCCTGACTGGGCAGCAAAGGCCGTGAAGGATCAGGATCAGTGGTGCGACTTGTCGAGATCCACTGTTCACATAGGGTTTGACACTCCGTACCTTTTAAAGAGTGGAGAGGTTATAAATCTGCCTAAGTGACAGACCGCTTCAGCATTACTCAAGCTACCATATTCATCGGTTGAAGCAGCGACACATCGATAAGACAGATATTGTTTGCAGCGATAGCATCAGAGGACATAATTTCAGTTGCAGACCGGAGTAGAGTTTCGTAAAGCCCCATGTAAAATACACTGGCAGTGCTCTAGTTACCGGTCTCAAGTGCTTTTGGCTCTAGTTAGCCGCCTTCGCCTTCTTGCCCTTCTTGCCCTTCTTCCCCTTCTTGGCAGGCCTGCGTAATGCGATTCAGTCATGTTTAATGTTCGTATAAGAGGAACTAAAAGACTCACTGGCGCTTCTCGAGGTCATCGTCGTCCTCTTCAACGTCCACGTCGACGTCGCGAGCGGCAGCGGCAGCCTTGGCCTTCTTGCCCTTCTTCTTGGCGGGACTTTGATCATGATGTGTCAACTTTTAGGATGTAACAGATCTACAGCACAGACAAGCTGTAGTCGAGTCTTACGTTCGCTTCTCGAGATCTCCGTCATCCTCCACATCGTCCTCATCGACATCACGGGCAGCAGCAGAAGCAGCCTTAGCTTTCTTGCCCTTCTTGCCCTTCTTCTTGGCCGGCCTTACGATAGCATGGTCAGCCTTCGAGATCCATTCCAGATGAGGTCATCATGAGGCGTTGATACTCACTGGCGCTTCTCAAGGTCAGCGTCATCATCGGCCTCGTCCTCATCCTCGGCGACGTCGCGAGCAGCGGCAGCGGCACCAGCCTTCGCCTTCTTACCCTTCTTCTTCTTCTTGGCGGGCCTTGTGCATACTGTCAGATGGTGTACCGAAGGTTCACTCAAGACCTGGAAATTAGTGGCATGGCTTACTCGCGGCTCTCGATGGTAGTCACATCATCCTCATCCTCATCAAGAGGAGCCGCCAGGGCAGGGACAGCGAGAGCGGCGACCGCAGCCTATTTATATAAATTAGCAGGTTGATACTACGAAAGATATCGGTGGTAGCCTCACTGCGGCCCGACCTTCGCTTCACCCGTTCTTTCTCCAAAGCATCTGGTGTTAGATACAAGAGTCATCACATAAAAACGGAGGCCTAGAGCATTCCCTAGATTCCAAGTCTCATTTACCTAGTCCTTCCCGGGCCATCCACCACGCCTGGCAAATCAGGCACCTAATTCTTGGTCCCGAGACTGCGACTCTGGTTTCGGCCGGACCTGCAGGCACTTTCTCGACCCATGGGCAAGCTTACAGAAGCACTTCAAGGAGAATTATTAATTGTGATTTCGGAACAGTCGGTCAGTTGCAACTCATGGGTGATTCGATGCGACTCATCTACACCACGTACACTTACACCGGTCAATACCCGCCAAGGGCGCTAATGCAAAAGAATCCACCGGCTCTTCATGTACTGTGATTGGATAACAACAACCGTCCGTCTTCACACCGTCAGGTGTTTTCCTGTCCCTATATATTTCCCTGTCATTCCCTCGATCGATCTTAATGTTGCTTCCATTTCTTACTACAATTTCCTCTCCAGATCACCTATTTCGAGAATATCTCCAATACTACGCAATGGCATCTTGGGCGAAACTCGTCGACGAAAAACGTGCTTCGCGGGCTGACAAGATCCCAAGCAAGTGGCGTATCCCCCAAGAGCTTTTGAAAGATGTGAACGAGGACTCAGACCTCAGCGCCTTCGAGATCCTGAGCCAGAATGCTCTCCTCTCTGAAGAAGAGATTCGCATCACCGAAAAGTATTCGGCCCGTGGCTTGTGCGCAGAGCTTGCAAGTGGCCGCCTGTCCGCCGTGGACGTTACGTTGGCCTTTTGTCACCGTGCAGCAGTAGCACAGCAACTGGTGAGCAAAGTCCCGATTGCTTTTCAACGAACATGCAAAACAGCTTTGATGTGCTGACAATAAACAACAGGTCAATTGCGCCACCGAAATCTTCTTCGATGAAGCTGTCGAGAGAGCGAAGAAGTTGGATGCCTATCTCAGTGACCATGGCAAGCCAGTGGGGCCTTTCCATGGTTTGCCTATCAGCGTTAAGGTCAGAACCCTCCATTCAAGCTCGTCTGCACGCAGATAGCTGTCGGTTTGTGGATGGCAGCAACTCCAAGCAGTCGTCCCGATCTGGAACTTTCTAGACTTGTTCAATATGGGCTGATACATGCTGGGCCTCTTCAGGATTCTTTCAACGTCGCTGGCAAGCAGTCCACCATTGGATTCGTATCATACCTTACCCACGAAGTTGCCGCTTCGAACGCTCCCCTGGTCGACACATTGTTGCAACTTGGTGCTATCTTGTACATCAAGACCAATGTTCCCCAGACCATGCTGGTTAGTAGGCTCAGGGTTCCAGTAGTCTGGCTGTTTCGCTAATCACAAGACTTTGCTTTGTAGACGGTGGACAGTATGAACAACGTGTTTGGCAGGGTCTTGAATCCTCATTGCATGAATCTGACGGCCGGCGGCAGCAGCGGTGGAGAGGGCGCCTTGGTTGGGTTCCATGGATCTCCCTTGGGAGCGGGAACGGACATCGGAGGGTCAGTCCGTCTTCCTGCCCTCTGTGGAGGAGTATTCGGCTTTAAGCCCACCGCGAACAGGGTACCTTTTGGTGGTCAGGCATCTCCGATGCGCGACGGCTTCCCAGGCATGGAACCAGCTGCCGGCCCCCTATGCCACACTGCTGCTGACCTCACCTTCTTCACTCGTGAGGTCATCGAGTCGAAGCCTTGGGCCCGCGATTCCAAGGCTTTACCTATCAACTGGCGCCACATTCAACCATCGGCCAGTCTCAAAATAGGCTTATACATGGGGCATCCTCAGGCTCAGTTGACCACGTCTGTGAAGGAAGCGCTGGAGATGTCTGCGGCAGCTTTGCGTGACGCAGGCCATCAAATAATTCCCATAGACGACGTACCGTCTCCACTTACAGCATTGCATATTGCCACGGAATATCTCGGGCTAGATAACAAGAACACGGTGTTACGAAACATCGAGGCTGGTGGTGAAAAGCCAATCAAGTCTTTGGAATATATGGAACTTGCTGAGGTTCCGGGAGCGGGGCCTCGGGATCTCGACGACATTTGGAGACTCAATGCCGAGACCGACTCCTTCCGCGAAGAGATGTTTCAATGTTGGCGTTCTGGGAAGTTTGACGTGCTGCTTTGTCCCGTTGCACAGCACAATGCCGTCCCGCATGACACATTTGGGAAGCCTCCTTACACCATAATGTGGAACTTGGTAGATGTAAGTTCGCTGTTCATGAAGCTTGACAAGACGCTGACTTCTATTTGTATTCAGTTCCCTGCGGCCGTTGTGCCTCTGAGAAATGAGAGGTTCGGGAATGGGAGAGCACCAGGTAGTGTACAGATTGTAGGCTGGCGATTCGAGGATGAGGAGGTCTTGGCAGCGACGGAGGCTATAGCTGAAGTTCTGTCGTGATAAGGGCATTTATTTTGGATCACAAGTCCAGCACCCGTAACAGGTCCATTGGTTCCTTTACTCAAAATTATTTTTCACGTCTAGTACCTACATTAATTCAGGTCTCAACACTGTGGCCGCAGTACTAGAGAGAGCCATGAGAGGCCCCGTGAAGTGCACACTGTCACCCTCGTCAGCGAACGAGAATTGGGAAGGAAAAAGGATCATATTCGACTACACTCAGATGATTGTATTTTAACGCTTTGTAAAGAAATTCAACAGTTCCCAGTAGAATATACGATACAGAGGCCATCTACGTCGACTGGGCTTTAAATCATGAAGAGTTCTACAAACAGAGATTGGGTTTCAGCTACCACGTTGCCTCTTGTTCTTGGCAAACCAACGCGCGATGCTGCCACATATGCTTCGCCTCCATACGTTACACACCGGGCCTAAGCGGACGAGCGTTTACTTGGGGCTCTTCTTCGAAGGCTTGGTACGAGACTACTCGGCCAGAGTGGCCCCCGCTTTGTTCCTCCGTCTTATCCTATGCTCCCCTTCCTCGTGGCCGAGGACCAGCAGGTACTTTTGATTTCTAATCAACTGCCCCGCCAGCCTGAGTGCGTCAGCACTCGCCCCTTCTCCCGCCTGGGTCAATTATAAGCAGCCCAACGGCGAACACCGCTCACCTTTGAAACGCCGAGTACGACTCTCCATCCCAAATTGCCGCAAGCAACTCTCAACATGCCCCTTCGTGCCGCGTGTGATCGTTGCCATGACATCAGAGCCAAATGTATCGCAAGCAACTTCTCGGACAGCTGTTGCCGATGCTACCGTTTAAATCATCAGTGTTCGCACACAAGAACAAGAGGCCGACCCGGTCGCAAGAAGAAATGTATTATTGCGGATGCTACTGGTCTTCCGCCCCACCAAATCAACGAGCCAGTCGCGAGATTCCCCGTTAGAGAACGTGACCATGGTATCATGCCATTGTTTTCAGACACCCTGGTCGGCCCATGTGCACAACCACATGCATTGCATTGGGCCAGTATCCGTGCTAGCATTGAGAGTGACCAGCAGCTGGAGCTGCATTTCAGTGTAGTGCCTGGTATGGCCCCAGTACTTGGCAGACATGTACAGAACTGTCTCACGGAGGGTCCACCAATCCTCTTGGAAACGTACTTGGTCCTACGGCACACGTTTCATCTTGTTCAAGGGGGCCAACAAGCTTTGTCCGAAGCGTCCCTGTCAACAAACACCAACGCATTGCAGAGTCTGCGCAATGCCTGTCTACAAAGCAGCAAGGATATTATCCACTTTCTATGGCTGACAGCATTCGTTCAGTCTTTCGACAGGCTCTGTCGCGGGAATTTGTCGACAAATTCAATTTTCGAATGCAGTCTAACCAAACTGGAAGATGTCGAAGCCCAGTTGACGGAAAATCCTCATAATACGAGTGCTTCTCTCATCTGCTTTATCTTCACCGATACAGCCGCTGGCCTCATGAACTCATGTGTGCCAATAATGAAGATACCGTCGACATTCGAGAGCCTGATAGATCGTTATGCTGGATTATGTGGATCACTTCTTCCTCTTTTATACGACGTCTGTTGCCTGCTAGCGACAGCCAAGAGCTTTGGCTTCCGTGAAATGGAGAAAGGGAACCCTATTGAGAAATGGTCGGAGACATACGCTGCGGTTATTGCATGGCAACCAAACACATCGGCTATGTCCTCTTATCAATTTTCGCTGGTGGACCAGACCATTCTGCTGTCACAAGCCCATGCATACCGAGCGGCAGCAATTCTGCTGCTGGACCAGATAAGACCCACGGAGACAAAACATACCAATTATCAGATGGCCAAAGGGGCCCACATAGATATGTCCCCGATTGATATCATCCTCGCTCAAGCAAGAATTTGCCATCAAATGACGGGAGAACCTCCGCCGTTTACGAACCTTCCACTGATGGTCGCTTCTTTAGAGAGTCCGGATAACGGTATACGTGACGAGTTGATGAGCTTTCTGAGTTGCTCAAGAGGACTCAAACTCGATGGATGTATGTTTCAAATCAGGAGACAACTAGCTAGCTTCTGGTCCGAGAAAGAACAAGGCCTCGGCAGCTGCTGGCTGAAGTCCCTTGAGGAATTAACTGTATGTAATATCCTACCTTAGGCTGAAACAATCACACTTTCTGTCCATATCCACCTGCTAAGGGCTGTCTGAAAAAGTACTTTCCAGATTTGTGAACATTCTTAAGACGACATGTCTCCTCAATCCATGCTCTGGCGTTCCTCGGCTCTAAAATATGCCACCGCTTCAATAGCTGTAACATACAGAGGCGTTCGTATGGGCTAAGCTGGATGGTGACCCTTCGCAGAAGTGGCTGGGAAGAGATGCCACTTCCTCACAGGACTCGGAGGTTTCAGGACAACACATTTCTGATGTCTTCAGCCTCGACACTGAAATAGACGAAATGATCAGTGGTACAACATCAGGATTTAAGCCCATTCTTTCGGGTTCCTCAACACGTTAACCAGTCTTTGCTCTAGACTTCCTGGCTCAGGCTCATACTTGTACGTCCATTGAGCCGTGAGAGGCAAGCTGACTAGGATGCTCTCCACCCTCGAGCCCGGCATATGGAGACCAAATGCGGTTCCACGGTCGTGAACAAGATTGAACTCGACATACCTCCCCCTTCTAATTTGCTGCCATTCCCTTTGCTGAGGGGTGAACGGCATGCCTTGCCTTCTGTGGATGATGGGTAGATAGGCTAATAGGAAGCTATCGGTAGCTGACCGGACGAACGCGAAGCGGTGTTCAAGATCGCCATCCAGGTCATCGAAGAAGATTCCGCCAATGCCTCTTCCTTCACCGCGGTGCTTGTTGGTGAAATATTCATCGCACCATGCCTTGAACCTCCGGTAGAACTTAACATCATATTGGTCGCACGCAACTTTGAGCGTCTCGTGGAAATGTATGGCGTCTTCATCAAACAGGTAAGCTGGTGAGAGATCGGAACCACCTCCAAACCATGCAGCCGAGCCACCCGGCCAGGTTGTCTCGAAATAACGGCAGTTCATATGCACCGTTGGCGCCATGGGATTTCTCGGGTGCATGATTGTGCTGAGTCCCAGGACTTGGAATCTCACATCCGAGACTCCGACGGCCTTGGAAAGACTCTCGTGGTCGGCCCGCATTGCATTGATTGCAGCTTCGTTGAGGCTCCCATGTACGATGCTGATGTTGACAGCTGCTTTTTCGGACACTTTGCCGTCTTGAAGAACGCACGTGCGGCCACCACCGCCTTCTGGTCGTTCCCATTCATCAACTTGAAACGGCGTGCCGTCTGATTCTTCAATTTTCCCAACGATGTCCTTCTGCTTTTGCCTGATATACTGCTCCATTCGCTCTCGCAGGGGCGGCTGCGTTGGTTCGGGAAGCGCCATCTGCTCGTTTGATCACCACTGATCATGTTCCAAAGACAACAGGAATGCGAGCGATTTACGCTCGCCGTCTTTGAATATTTGAAAGTTCTGCGAGATCCGATATAAGGCCAACAAAAAGGGGTTCTGCTCGAGTCTAACGAGGAACAGAATAATAAGGCACCTTAGGGGTGGGAAGATACGGAAGGGAGAAAAACTGCGTCCGAATCTCGTCTTTCCCACAAAAGCGTTATCTTACCTCTTCAGGGGTCCCAAACTTAATTTCCTCATTGTGTTGCATTTAATACAGCTTACCCACACACACCTGCACCAACAGGGCAATGTCTCAACTAGTTTCTAGGCAGAATGCTTCGCCCATGATAGGAACGGTCAGCCCGCCAGCCTGCTGCTGGGACTTGCGCCGCAATTGCCACAGCCCTAAGCAGCAAATAAGTCTGTAGACCAGTTCACAGTTGGTCAAGTAGGCATGGCTTCATGAGGACTGGCGGAAGAGTAGCCAAAAATGAGTACAGCTAGGTGAACTTCCCACCACACGCGCGAGGTGTAATTACGTAAGCAGTTTTTGTTCGAGCTCTTGGAGCTTGGGCGCGATCTGCAACCATCTCGCCATCCAAAAATACCACCGTCGTTGGCCGAGACAGCAGCAACTCGCCCGTGCGAAGTGGTCAACATGGGAGGCGAAAAGATCCCGGCCAACCAGCCGGAGAAGCTGAACGATCTCCTCAAGCAGGAGAGGCGCGACTATGACTGCACGCCGTGTCGCATCGTCGGCAAGTTCCCTTTCCTCACCACCCGACCGCTCTGGCTTTCGCTAACAGACACTTTCTCGTTCAAACAGGAGGCGCAACGTTCCTCGGCCTCGCCGGCTACAGCTACATTTCTGGAATGAGCCAGCTCGACAAGCAGCGCGCCGCCATCATCAAGAGCAACTCCTGGCTCGGCATGCGCGGCCGGAAGATGGGGATTGGAGGTCTGTCGCTGGGCCTGGCGTATATGGGGCTGTATAGGCTGTTTGGGTGATTGAAGAGGAGGCATTGAAGGAGACATAAGGAAGAATCTCGGCTCAACAACTACAATTAAGCTTCGAGAGGTGGCACGGCGCAGAGGCCAGAGTGCCCGGAGCGCGGCCGCAGCCATGCCCGTACGGGGCAGTTTGGGTCGGATGAGGCTCCACCGACCTCACGGAAGGTCTGATGATCCAGTAGGGGACGTCAGAAGCTCACATATCTACTGAAAGGCCGCTTTAGTAGCGGCGATGATGACGAGCTCTGGGGAGCTGTCGTCCCAGACGGACCGTTCGCCGGCTGCGCCCAGGTAGATTTGCGATAAGATAAGGCGCATCTGGGATTGAACTCCAAACCTCACTCGAGCTGTGTTAGCTACCAGCACACGTACCTACTACGGCTACAAAATAGTTAAATCAAATTCATCGTTGTAATCATCTTTGCAAATCTCGTATAAGGACGTCTCCTGTCTCGCAAGTCAGGTGCTGTCGTTGTCTGGCGGTCTGAGATCTTGATTCGGCGTTCTCAGCCTTGAATTTAGAGCCTCGAAATTTCAACTTTCACCGGGGCAGCAAACGTCCATCTCAGAACCACTGATAAAACAAGACCCACCACACCCAGACTCACTCACTGGCGTAACCCATATTCCGGAGAAGACACGATATTAATCAAATCTGAGGAGGAGCACGTCGGGCTGATCTTCCACACCACAACTGAGCGCAGTCGCCCAGGGCGACCGCATCACCAAGCCACCATGGCCATCACAATCATACAACCCAAGCCAGTAACCCAGTACACACGGCGCACATCATCAGCCGGCTCAGACTCAGATTCCAACAATGGCGGCGCCGACATCGAAGGCGACATCAAGATGGCCACGGGCCGCTCCGCACTCAGCAGCCACAGCGACATCGTCACGCCCGGCGAGGTGATAACCACCAACCCGCAGTGGATGCGCGGCCACGGCACCTACACTAGCGCCGACGACAACAACGACGACGGCACGGCCATCGTCTCGTCCCTGGCGGGCGTCATCACCCGCACCAACAAGCTCCTCTCCGTGCGGCCCCTGCGCGCCCGCTACACCCCCGAGGTGGGCGACCTCGTGGTGGGCCGCATCGTCGAGGTCCAGTCGAAGCGGTGGCGCGTCGACGTCGGGTCCACCCAGCTCGCCGGGCTGCCGCTGTCGGCCATCAACCTGCCCGGCGGCATCCAGCGGCGGCGGACCGAGACGGACGAGCTGGCGATCCGGTCCTTTTTTGCAGAGGGGGACCTGCTTGTTGCCGAGGTGCAGCAGCTCTATGCGGACGGCGGCGCGGTGCTGCATACGCGGTCGCTGCGGTATGGAAAGCTGCGCAATGGGGTTTTTCTTGCTGTCACGGGTACGGGCGGCGGCGGCGGGGTTGTCCGGAGCAGGAGGCAGGTCTGGACTATGGAGGTTGGCGCGCTGCAGTCTAAGATTGATGTTGTGCTTGGTGTCAACGGCTATGTGTGGATCAGCAAGCACGTTGAGGACCAGAGCCTGGCGGCTGGTGGGGGCTCCGCGGGTGGTGTTGGCGTGACGAACATGGAGGAGAGCGTCAGCCAGGCTGTCTACAGCAGTCAGAATGACTACATCGAGATCGAGGTCATGAGGGAGATCACGCGGGTCAGGGGCGTCATCACCGCCCTGGTGGAGAATGGTCTACGGGTGGACGAGGACATGATCGTCAAGGGGTACCACGAGGCCGTGGAGATGGCGAGGCTGGGCGACCTGGGCGAGGAGGATGTCTACCTTGGCGGCGAGAGAGGTGAGCAGCTGGCCGCGGCACTGGTACGAAGGTAGAGATGGTCAAGCCTCGTATCCTAACCAAAATAAATGGATCTCAATGTCGACTGCATTGATGTAATGATTCTATCCGTTCGCCATACCAATTCCTAACACGCTGTGATATAGCAACACCAAAGAACGCCAGATTAAAGTATTTACACATTTCCCAGAAGCCCCTACATACCACCGCTCATTACGTCTCCTCTAGCCATAGCCCGTCTAAACATCTCCGCAAAGCCCTGCGTGCCATGGCAGTCGCTGGCCTCTCGCTTCTCCATAGCCTTGGGCAGCCACCCGGAAATACGCTCGATACGGTGCTGGTTCGACGGGTGCGTGGACGCCCACTCGGGAACCTCGACCTCGCTCTGCTGGTGCATCCGGTCCATCCTCTGCCAGAAGGTAACAGCATCGCGCGGGTCATAGCACGCCTCAGCCATCATCATCAACCCAATATAATCCGCCTCGCTCTCCTGCATGCGGCCCATGGGCCGCGAGAACAACAGGTTCAACAAGTCCCCGCCAAACAACCAGCCCGCGATGAACCCGAGCGGGGTGGCGGCCAGCAGCATCAGCGCGGACCCGAGGAAGAAGGACTCCCCGATGGACTGCGACAGGCGCTCGCCAAAGTGCTTGGCCAGGTTGTGCGCGATCTCGTGGCCCAGGACGGCGGCCAGCTGGCTCTCGGTGCGGGCGAGCCCCAGGATCCCGCTGTAGACAAAGACCTTGCCGCCGGGGAGGACGAAGGCGTTGGCCGTGGTCCGGTCGTCAATCACGTGGACCTCCCACTCGGTGCCGTCGTCGACGCCGCTCACGGGGATCAGGCGCGACATGACGCGGCGCACCATCAGCGTGCGGGGGTCCCAGTCGCCCAGGAAGCGGGCGCCGCTCCGCTCCATGTCGTAGATGAGCCGCCTGTACTGCATGTCTGACATCTTTTGCACCGTGTTCTCCGAGTAGCAGTTGAAGCGCTTGCGGCCCGATACGGGCACCACTTCGAGGTTGTACCAGTAGAAGCCCAGCGCGAGGACGATGGAGACGACGACGACGGTGTGGGTGCGCGGGGAGCGGATTATAGTCTTGGCGTTGCCCCTGAAAAGTGGCTTTGCGTTGCGCAGGCGGTGGTGGTACCAAGGGTCACCAAGGTTTGGGTCGTAGTCGACTTGTGGTTGTTTTCGCGGGTCTATCTCTCGCGAGCGAATCGATGAGTGGGAGAAGAAGCGGCGTGGGAGGATCGATGCTGGAGGGCTCGGCCGCAAAAGAAGCGTCGGTGTTCGGGATGATGATATCAACATCGAGGGTGCTATGCGACGAGTGTGTGGGTTCGTGAAGCCTCTCGAGAGCATGTGGCCGGGCAAAGGCCCTTTGAGGCATTGTCGCAATGCCATGGCGGCGGGTTCGGCGAGCCCAGCTCGTGGGGAGGTAGCTCGGCCCGGTCGGCCTCGGCGTCGCTATATTTCCTCAAAGGGGGTTTGTGCAAGTACGTGGTCACCGTGTCCTGTCCATAGAAAGATACGGGCGGTGTTGGCTTCAACAGCCGTCGACCAGTGTGGTATGTGACATGTTTGCTTTTGCGATGCGGGCGCATCGACGCGGGATGCGACGGCTGGAGAGCGGATGGTGGGGGCTGTGGGGTTCGTCACCCTGCCTCCAGCTCAACTCAACCCGAGTAAGCAACGCCCTGGAAAGAGGAGGCACCACTAGGCACATGCCACTTTCTCGATGTCTTTTATTCTGCTGCTCCTACAATCTTCCAGCGTGATGGGAATAGTATCTGGTTCACAAAATTGCTACCGACCACACGACAGCTGCTTCTAGTAGATCCATTGTAGGGCTGAGAGATACATCACTTACTTGCATAGACGTATTAAGCTCATGATTAGTCGTGCAGGCCGCGGCAGCATCTGAAGAATCGATCAATTTCGGCGGCATTGACTCGTACCTGGCTCTGAGCGCGCCATGGCATGACGTCTTTTGGGCCTAAACTCCGAGTGATCCCCCCTGAGGCCCTGACCCCTGTCCTTCACAGAGCCGAGGTCCATCACCGCTCTACCCCAGATTCTCGGGTCTCGCCTCGTGCCGTCCACCACCTCGCCCATTCAAGTCGGCGACATTTCCAATCATCTCACCCCATCATCACCACCTTCGACCATCGTGCCACCACGTTCACCTTGCGCCACCATTTGATTCCTTTTCATTTTCATCCTAGTCCACCATATAACAGCCTTGCAACATGTCGGCCCAGTACTCCGTAGCAGACGTCGCCAAGCACAAGGACGAGAGCAACGGCATGTGGATCATCGTCGACAACGGCGTCTACGACATCACAAGTGAGCATTGCCTCTGATCCTTGGCATTATCGGACACGAGCGTCCTTCTGACACACCTCAGACTTCCTCGATGAGCACCCAGGCGGCCCCAAGATCCTGAAGAGGATGGCCGGCAAGGACTCGTCCAAGCAGTTCTGGAAGTACCACAACGAGAGGGTCCTCGAGAAGTACGGCGATAAGCTCAAGGTCGGCACAGTCAAGGAGCAGGCCAAGCTGTGAGAGGATGACGACAGGGCAGCGTGGAAGACTTATCTATCTCTTAGACCACGGTGTGACAGTGGCACTGGGCCGGCCATTCGACCATGTACTGCTAGATTCCGGTCCTTTGAGGGTCTGGGGAGCGAGGGCGCCACAGCGATTCGGATGTGGGCATGGAACTCATCCCGTGGGCGGTTGTTTTATTTAGAAGCGACTTTATACATCTACACCTCTTTCTTGAACACGGCCACACATTCCAGCGCACTCGTGTTCTCGCTCTCGCTCTCGACTCTGAAAACGTGCCAGATCTTGCAGTCATTTCCGGGCCTTCTTTGGCAATATCCACTCTGACTTACGGCTTCGAGGGGCGCATTCGATTATTGAATATGATAATCACGGCACTCAATCTGTTTCGGCTGCAACTGCGTGGCTTGGTTGCCAAGGCCTGAACGGTTAGCCTGCCGGTTTGTGTGGCTGTGATGGAAAGGAATGCCGTGAAAGAGAGGAGCAAATAGAAGTCAGGATCTAGAGGGTGCTAGAAACTTCGTGAGGCCTGGTTTGAAAACAATGGATTATGAGCTGCGTAAATGAAAACACGGGCGCTTGCATCTGAAAGTGATTTCCTGAAACTCAAGCTTGATCACCGAAGTTCCAATACGGTCTTGTAGCTTTTTGTTCCTCCGTAAGCCCTTCTTTCTTTCTGTGTTTTGATTCATTTCAAAAATTCAGGGTCAGCTGGTATATACAATTGAGCATTCCGTGGTTTGTCCTCTTCAAATCGCAAACCCTAGAAGTACATGTGGCGAGATGCGTGCTCCTTGGCTAGAAACAACCTGCCAGGATGGTCCTCGTGGCTCGCAATGGAGGGCTTGTACAACATCGGGGACTATGTCAGGGACCGGTCTTTTACCTACTTCATCGAGATGCATTGGCTGAGGCTGTTATCGCAATCCAAGCATAACTCCTTCAGGAAGCACTGGCAGCATAGCCGCTACCCTGGCGGTTCGGATCGCTGCCGGTGCCCTGGCCGTGAAATCGCGCCGCTATTGCAGTCAGAATCAATCGATTCTTTGAATGGAGAACTAGCAGAGGCGGTCATGAAGGAGATCATGTCTTATGTCGATTCGAGAATTCTTCTATTCATGGGGCCCGATCTCCAACAACTCGAGAATTCCCGGCGCAAGGCCAGCAACATAGGTCTTGAGGTTTGGTACACACCTGAGAGCCCTGCCTGAAGGTGGAAGTATATCTCCAAATTCAAAACACTCGCAGCCGTCGCGAACCGCCTCGTGGAAGCATTCCAGAGTACTAGGACCAATCCCCGGATTATGTCTATTGCACAGGCGCAGTTGGACGAGGACTACGAATCGTTGGTGAACCGAATCAATGCGCGGTAACGTTTCACTGTTGGAATCGGATGACGAGGTGCTGATTATCGATGTCGGTCTCGGAACGCAGCATCTGCTTGCTAAGCGTCTCCGAGCAACAAGTCAGGCCAAAACAGTATGGTCTAGACAGCCTACGTGAAGGCGCCCATGCCCTACAGAACGCAGTAAGACGAGTATGGGGAGCGTACATATACTTGTATTATCGAACCCGAGAGAACAAGATTCGGGTTGACGTGACGAGGACACAAAACCGGAGGGGGGGATCACAACGCAGTTTACTGGAAATCCCCATGGAGCGGAGAATAAAGCGTCAGTCGAATCGATTTTAATTTCAGACATCATAACAGATCCCCCCCTATATTTTCATTGTTTCCGACATCAGATACTACTATTGCCAAAGCATTTCCTCTCAAGCCTGTTTGAATGCCTCCCCAATCAATGTCTTAGCGAGCCATTTCGGCTGGCTGATGAACGGAGAGTGTCCCACATCGTGCTTTATAACGTTGTCAATCTTGTGTTTCCCACTAGCCTTCGCCGTGTCAATGAGGTATTGAGCGGCAGCCACGGTGCTCGGCTTGCCGTTCACGCAGAGAATGTATGTTGTAGGAATGACAAGCCAGGCCGCATGAATATTCACACTCCTAGTACTAAGTGTCATCACATGCAGCTAATGATCCTTGCGCCACTCCATATCAAACTTTCACGCATTTCCACTTGCAGCGGTGTTCTCAAAAGAAAGACTCTGGGCACCTTTGCCATTTGTAAAAGACGGCAAAAGGGTAACAGAGCGCACACAGCAGAACGAAGCAAAGCCCTGCGGTTGCAGATCTTTCACAAACTCAGCAACATTGATGTCGTCGACATCCTGATGTACACAAAAGGTGTCATGGGTCCAAGTGGGATTGGTTCCAAGGCTGCTCGACGCCCACTACTAACCACCAGACGCGTATAAAGTCTGGTAGAATGCTTCCAGGTAGTCCGGCCTGGGCAAAGAGCTGTAAAGCCAGCGATCCACGGCACGAGCTCCCAGTCTTCGACGGTGTTCCTCCGAGTCTTCGTCCGTGTCGTCTTGGGGAGGAGGGTGCATGCGGTTTCTATACCGGTCTGCGCCACGCAACTGTGCAGGAATGCTATTTATGGGAGCCCTGTGGCTGCGTGGAATTCCACCCTCTTGGGGGTCATACCACCATTGAAACCTCTCAGCAGGCGCCTGCTGGTCCTGCATCGACGTCTCAGCTCCTTCTGGTCCTTTTAATACTGACCGAACATTTCCTGGTATAGAGATATTGATCGAAGGGTCTTGTTTGCCTCGACGCGGCTTACCATAGAACCGCAGTCGATGTGAATGCCAATTTATCTTATCATGAACACTTCCGAGTGGGTGATGTTTCCACTCCCCCGGAAAGTCCCTTTGAATCCTCTTGTGGGCATATGGCAGGGTGCCCTCGTCCACGGAGTCGATGATGGAGATTGTGGAAACAGAGCGACAGTACTTAGTAGCGTTGTCTGGCATATACCGCCACTTCTGGAGCTCCCAGGCTTCACCACTGGCTCGCGTGCGATCACTAGCTGCGGTATAGTTCGAACCACTGTCAGACCATTGTTCAGCCCAGTGTAAACCATGATAGTCGCGCCAATCCATAAAGGGATATTGGAACTCTCGTATTTCCACAAAACCTGGGTGTGTGTCATCAATCGCTGACGCGTCGATCTGCTGGTCGTCCTGGTTTGAATGTGGATTTGACTGATTGACCTCCCTTGAACTTTTGTACAATTCGAGAACGGTTCCGGCAGAATCGACTACAAATAAGCGGTGCACTGGTATGTCCATACAAAACGCACTGGCTTCGTCGTCTTCATCTGCATCCCAATATCAGCCCGTATAGTTTACAATTGGGTACCTTACTCAACTCACAGTCTTCGAGGGCCATTTTATCAGGGTATGGAGCTGATTGATCATGATCTTGGCTATCAACAGCCCGAATTTGGACGCTTGGCTGGTTTTGCGGACCCATATCGACAGGGTTTTTGGTTTGGACGTCGTGGCTATAAAAACCACGTTCTTGCGTCCCTTGCCTCAAGGCTCGCTGCCCGAGTCTGACCGGAGACGGTGATTTAGGGCGAGAATGCAGTTTTGACTCATTCCCTTTGGAAAATTCTTTCCCGGACCCCGAATTGATAATGATTTGTGGCTGTCGACGCCTCTTGCCTGGATAGACTCTAGTCCCTTCGATAGGGTTGCCGTCCTCATCTGCGTCCTCCATGTAGGTCGTGTTTGTCGGTGTGCTTCCATGTGGCTCGTAGGCCTCGGAATTGGACGTGAGTCCTACTGGCTCTTCGAGCTGTGAGTAACTGTTCTCGTCCTGTTCAGCAGACCGACGATAAATCCAAGACCGCTTACCTCTGTTATCCTTCTGCAGATGCTGTCTTGAATCACTGAGCCGTCTCTCAGCTATCCTCTTCATTTTGATTGTGGCTTCTGCGACGACACTACCGCTCATGCGAATAGTCCGTGCTTTATCATCGTCTATGGTAACCTGAAGACTCCCATCGTTTTCATCCGCCAAATGGCCCATGCATCTGGCTGTCTCTTGAGTCCATTCTGCCGATGCCTGAGACTGCTGACTCTGTTCATAGCCATCATAAGGAATGACGGGCGACTCTTTCACGCCGAAGATTGGGTCCAAGTCTGGTTCGTCCTCCGTGGCTATCCACGGGTGGAAAAGAGCCTGGTGTGCAAGAAGCCGGTCTTGAGGACGTGGGCACATCAGAGCTTGTATGAAGTCGATGCACTCCTCACTGACTGAATGCTTCTGAAATGAAGCTCGCGGGAAATCTGATTCTCCGGATGCGTATCGATAAAAAGATGCATGAGGCTCGAATGTGCCGTGCCCAGTGACAGTATGTGAGATGGTCTCTCCGAGGCACCACTGGAGCCGTCCCGCGTCAGCATTGGATGGAAAAGATGATGAATATTTCGGAGTTTAGATCCTCTTTGACGCATGGTCAAGTGTCCCAGATCAATGCTGGGAATGTTGTCGAGTCAAGGCAGAAGGCTGGGCAGGATTAGGTTCCTTACCATATCTGCTGGAAATGGATCAGCCTCCTCCTCGTCACTGATTCCCTTAGTATGGAGCCCAAGATTCTCAGGGGCCATGAAGCCCGGAGTTCCGCGCATAACAGTTGCGCTGGCATTGTCTTCTGCTCTCTTGCTGAGCCCCAGATCGCAGAGCTTGACCCACCACTCTGCAGGTGGGCGACTCTTGATGAGGATATTCTGGCTCCGAGTTCGTCAATGGCATCCACTCAACGTTGCGTATTAGCCAGATAAGACTGGGCAAACTCACAGCTGGCTTAATGTCTCTGTGTGCGAATTTAGCCTCATGCATCAGACTCAGTCCTCCCAGTACCTGCCATATAATGTCTTTGGTCTCTTTCTCTGTGAGTCTCCCCACACTCTTGATGTATTTGTTCAGATCGCCGTGTTCGCAGTACTCCATTGCTGCGTGCAGTCTTCCTGGGCTTTCGTACCATCCGTAGAATTGGACGAAGAAATGTGCGTACTGTGGAGAAGCCAACATATGGCTAAGGTCAGCAACCATTCTAATAAACGTACACAATGACACGTAATTATCAGTGGGCCAACGCGTGTGCAAGAAAAAAAATGACTTGCTTTGTGGCTGTTGGATGAGAATTTAGCAAGCGCTTCCAGCTCGCGTATGTAGTCTCTTCGTTGCGAAGAAGCATTCGTGTAGATGCTCTTGACAGCCCGCAGTACAGGAGTCTGGTCATACAAATCGTCCATTCTCTTCTCCAACCATACCTCTCCGTATCCTCCATGGCCGAGTGGATGCTCTGTGGCCCTTTCCCAGGTTATACGGCTCGGTAACCTTCTCTGGCCTCTGAGCAGAGTATGGATGGTCTTCGTTGATTCGATCACGGTTTCCAACCGAAACTGACGCACCAGTTCTGGTAGACCACTTAGTTCCGCCATTTGGACCGGGACCAAAATATCCCGGACAAGTTTTGCACAGAGCTTCAGATCAGGCTGTGTGTCGGGCGACTCTGTGAGATGCAGAATCGCAACTTGCTTAGCTGCTGCCGCTCCGCGCATATGGCCGGGATTGTTTTGAATCGCATCAGAGAGGATTTCGGCGTCATGGCGTTTGTTGCAGCTTAGTCGTGGAGTGAGTTCTAATCGCAGATGCTGCAACGTCGACGAAAGCGACAGTTGAAAAGAGGGGAGCTTCCACGAGACCCTGGGTTGAAGGAAGATGGCGGCTCTGGGTCCCACGGTCAGACACAGCCTATATGCATGGAGTCATACCTGCTGAACGGGGCCATGTCTAGTGGTTGATCTGTGTCTGTGCAGATGCAGACATCTGCTGATTCGATGGAAGACGCCATTGGGTGTTACAATGCATGCGGCCGCTTTGCGACCCGGACATAACTCTGAGGGGTTACTCCAGATCACTGATCACTGAGGTCTCCGTGTGCATCTCTCAATAATCTCTCGAATTTTGGACTCGTGATCTCCCAGAAAAGCCTTCCACGGAGCAAAGGTTTTGGTTGCAGATAATACCATTCAAGAAACAATTTAACAGCCCAAACCATATCACAAGGCTTATCGATCGATGTCTGGTGTAGAGCTTGGGTTGGCCATCGTTGCCACAGTAGACCTGTGCCTGAAGTCTGAGCCCTGACGAAACCCAAGTTCCCCATCGCTTCTGTGGGGTAATCACTGACAGATATAGAGCAGGTATGGGGCAGAGCTAAAGCGCGCCTTCACCTCCCTCCAGAATGCAGACCGGGAGATCGAAGAACGTCTCTTGGTCCTCGCCAGTAGTTGGCTGCGGTATGAGAAGCAGTTGAACTTCGTCAGAAGGATACATGAATCTATGAATCGGGAACACCAGGAGATCTACTACAGGATTCTGTTGGCTCTTCAGGCTAAGCTGGAACACCTCAACTCCATGTTTGCGAAGGTTCTCCGCCCAACCGACGCAGACGGTGGGCAACTCGCAAAGAAGCTTCGATATGCCCTTAAGAAGGATAACCTGGATCGGGCGATCGAGGACCTTCGGTTTTGGCAAAATGAGGCAGACCCATCATGGTTTTTGCTGATGAGGCTGACCAGTCCCAAGGTAGACACGGCACTTTCAGAGGGGAACACGGTATCTACACCAACAATCTCGATGATTCGGGCTGGTTTGAACACGTCAGCACCGAGCCCAAGTGGTTTCGGGCTCATGCTAGAGTACAAGAGTATCAAGCAAATGGTAGTGGCTGATGTTCCCTTCTCGGAGGCTCAGGTAGCCAGGCGTGCTAAATCGTCCAAAGTTTCCTATATCTTCACCAAGATAAGCGTTCGTTTACCCTCTAACTCGCCCCCTTCCAGATTTCAGTCTCTGAAGCGGGAGACAAGGGATCTTGCAAAAAGGTTGCAGCATGACGACCCGGAAGCGTTCAGCCTGTTGGCATGCAAAGGCTTCACTGTTTCAGAGGAGAATGCAAACCAATCAATTATACTGGTTCTAAGGCCACCTTTAGCAAAGGAATGCGTACCTCGCAGTCTAAGGGACCTTTTACTGAATGTCCCAGCGCCCAGATCTCTAAGCCAACGCTTCACAATCGCAGACAACTTGCCACGGCGGTCGCTTATGTGCACATTTTCGGCTTCGTCCACAAAAACATCCGGCCGGAGTCAGTGCTCAGCTTTGCATCCACGGATGAAACACAGAACCGTGTCTACCTAGCTGGTTTTGAGATGTTCCGGAGGGATGAAGCCTGGACCCAGAAAATGGGTGACGACGCCATAGACAGGAACGTTTACCGCCATCCCTCCCGACAGGGACTCAATCCAGATTGGGAATACATAATGCAGCATGACATCTACAGTCTCGGCGTCTGCCTCTTGGAGATCGGTCTGTGGGAGTCGCTGATCGACTATGCGACCACCACAATTGGCTTACAACCGCGACTTTCAGCAATAATCAGTCCCCCTGCAGATGTCGGTGAGAAAATGCTGCCTGGGTACCTGGGCACTGAGTTAGAAGAAAGATTGTTGAGCTTGTCCCAAGAGGAGTTGCCGCGATTCATGGGCTCAAAATACGCCGAGATTGTGCGAACATGTCTGACTTGCCTGGAGCCAGACAACGAAGACTTTGGAGCCGATGAAGAGTTCAAAGATGAGGATGGAATATCGATTGGTGCCCGATATATTGAGAAGGTGGTTCAATCTCCTCACTGAGGACAAGCCTCTGGCCCTCGAAGTAATGCTGACATGACATAGATTTTATCGCGTCTCAACGTGCTCAACGTGTGATTCTAGTGATGGAATATGCGGTACAACAACCTTGTGCTTGTGATTAATCTACAGTTTCCGGCGATCATGGAATTCTCAAGGGAGCGGCTGCTACTTAATGATAAAAGGTTTCTCAAGTAGCAAATACACAGAATCACAGGAGCAGTCATGAACAAACCTGTATATATTGCTCACTACAGTGTCAAGGGGCATGGTAAAGATGTAAAGCTAAGGGAGACTAAGTGTGAAGAGAATTGGGCTCATAGGTATAATATCTCCAACATACATTTAGCATTGCTAACACTTTTACCCACGGCAATTACAAACACATGATAATATACTCCATGAAGGGCTGTATTAACCCCTAAGCCTAAAGAAAAAGGTTTTATCAATTCCTGGGCTCCCAGAGCCCTTTGAACTCTGATTTTGTCACTCTTGTATTTTTCCTACCATGACACGTAATCCGGTAAGAGTTGGACGCTCCTCCGGCCTGGAACGCATGCACGCTTCCACGACGGCTTGGAGCGGAGATGGAACAGGCCATTCAACAAAAGGTGTGATTGGCCCATTTGCGTAGATCATGCTCTGTATACAATTTCCCATGTCGAATATGTCGGATTTGGGTGACCATCCCGAGTTGTCCAGGCCACCATGAAAGGCAACTTCCGGCGCCTTCCGCTCCCCCCAGCGGCTTTCAAGATCACAGACCACTAGACGCACCCCGTCACCTGAAAAGAGGATGTTGTCGGCACGTAAGTCCCGATGAGTGATGCCAAGGGAGTGCAGACAATCCAAGGCATCGATAAGCTGTAGAATCCAGCTCTTGTAAACGGCAAGGGAGGAGAAGCGACTAAGAGTGTGCGCACTAGACGATAGCTTCTCGAAGACGGGCTGATCATCAGAAGACCTGCCAAGAAGCTGAATGACGTTCGGAGATAGTGGACGACCTGGTACAGAACCGCCCTGGCACTTGGTGAGATTCTCTACTTCGCTTCTGTACTTGCCCTTCTTGGTGAAGTGCTTCGCCGGGTCGACAGGCACGAGGGGTAACTTGTAAATAGACTCGCTCACGTCCTCAGAGTCGTCCTCTGTGAGCTCAGGGGGCTCCAGACAGGAGTCTAGTGGACGTATATCGTCGCCGTCGATTTCAACGTGACCTGACAGGTCAGGCAACTTTTGATAGAGACGCAAAATGTCTCCCGAGAGTGTCCCGGGCACATCGAAGATGCGAACACTCTGTCCATTTTCTGTACCGTCGTCGAACCAGTACGTCATATGAGATTTGTCGCCAAAATGGACGTCGAGGTCGAGAAGTGGTTTGCCACCAGGAGGATAAAGGTTGGTGGCAAGGCGACGTTGCTGATATTCAGCTCGGAGCCGAAGCACTTCTTCGCTAAAAGCGTCTGATCTATCGTTGTCAGTCATAGCTTGGTGTTCGGCGCTGGTGCTGAGCGAGAAGGTGTGAAATGCATTGGCTGGGCCAGATGTCTGGAGGGTAGGCAAGCGAGTTAGATGGCTGCCTAGGTATTTAAGCTGTGGTCGGGTAGCCGGCCGGCACTGTCAGTGCTCGCACGGAGAAACGGATGAAGTTATAATTGAAGAGTTTACTTCTTTCATGCAATCTAGTTGTAACACAGTTTGAGTATTGCTGGTTAATTGAATGTACATATTAAGTGATTCAATTCTTGATCCATACGTATATACGAAGTTGCAACCTCGCTCAACTACATAGTGTGCTACAAGACCTCAATGAAGACGCGACCATACCGCGTCAAAGGGAACTCTCCGTCATCGGTGGCCTGCGCAATGACTGATATAGTCTGCCCGCTCTCCGCGTCCGCAGGCACGGTGACAGTCGCGCCGTTGTCAGCCGCGCCAGTAACCTCCACCTTATTTGGATACGTCCCTTCTTCCAGGTACTGCCACCACGATACCGTCACCTCGTCCCCGTCTGGGTCGTCGGTCTGCGCAGAGAGCTGCACAGCCGACCCTGCAGCCGCCTTGACAGTCTTCGGCCCGTCAATCTTGATAGACGGCGCGTGGTTCCCGTCGGCGTACTCGGAAGTAAGCGTCCACTGCATGCGCGCCGCAAAATCATTCTGCGCGGCAGCTACCCAGCGGTCCGTCGTCCAGTTCTCGACCTCGCTCCCGTTCTTTCCCACCTCCTTGTCGACCAGCACCCACAAATCCGGGCTCGTGCTGTTCTGCTTCCTCCTCCCGCCCCATCCACCGATGCTGAGATCGCTCGGGTCCTGCAGACCGGTGGTGAGGAGGTTGTTAAAGACCACGTTGTCACCCTCGGACAAGAAGTCATACTGCTCCATGGGCTTGCACCAGCCACCTGGAGCCTTCTCGGGGTCGCCAAAAACGTCAAGCTGGTCACCGCCCCCGAATGTCGTCTGCCCGTCCAGCCACGAGCGGTACAGGCTACCGAGTGTTCCGGTCTGAATGTTTGCCTTGATCCATGCACCCTTGTAGTACACGTTGTTGTCCGGCAGCCCGCGGACATTGCCTTGACCCTGGTTGCAGTTGAAACCCCAGGTGTCGTACGCAGCCGAGAGCTCTTCGACGCGGATTGCGGGCCAGTTTGGCGCGAGGTATTCCACATACGTGTTGTCCTGGAAACCGCTGGCGAGAATGACAACCTTGCTAGAGATGTGGGCCTTCGTCGCGTTCCAGGACGGCGAGCTGGACTGTTCGTCAGAAATGGACTTTAGCGCCCGGGCGATGGTGTTTGTGCCACCCCAGGCCTGGAGGTAGAGCGTCCGCGGGTCCTCGTCGAGGATGAGCTCCTTGATCAGGTCCGAGCCCTCTGTATCCTTGGCCATCTCGCCGTCGAAGTCGACGTTGCCGACTTTGGTGATCGAGAGAAGCGCTTCTGGTGTCGGATAGTTCGAGTCGTGCACGCGTAGATTGGGATAAACTTCTGCATACGCTTTGAGGAGGTGATCTTGGATGGTCGTTATGCCGGTCGGGCGCCATTGTGTCTGAGGGGTGTCGTACTCGCGGTCCGGCAGGAAGAAGGATGTATTCTTGCCGTCGCCCTCCCAGTGGAACTTGCTGGATGTGTAAACCAGGCCTTGGTTCTCGAGCTCGTTGGTGTACAAGATGTATCGGACGAGCGAGGCCAAGTCATCAGATTCCATGTCCGTCGTCACGACGGTGCGAATCTTGTTGGTCTTGGAGATGGCACGGCCGAGAGCGCCTGGCAGCACCGAGGCCATGAGGCCATTGGCCATCAGTTGTTGGAAGCGCATTTTGCCCAACTGTGGCGGCTCAACTGTATAACTCCACCGACCGCAAGGTTGAGGTTTACGTAGACCCAGACCTTCAACTGAGGCCAGTATATCATGAGGTCGGTTCACCCGCCGTTTAAGTACGCGTACTGGCTCGTTGTCCCCACAGATGTGAGCAGCAAGTCTTGCTTGAAAAAGGTACGGCCGGAACAGTTCAGGCTCTATACACTACATAAGCAAGCCGTTGATCGGTGCCGTGCGGACTTCCCGAGCCATTGGCATTCAACCTAGGCAGGCCCAAGAACATCGCGGCGGCTACCATTCCGAATCGGGACAGGCACAAACAAAAATGTGTACCTGCGGTGGACCGGTCGACAGATGAATGCCCACCTGCTCGACCAGCTTTCCCTGCCACGTGCCTGGTTACATGCACATTGCGGAGACAAATGCGGGGAGCGCTCGCGATAATCTGTCCCGGATTGTGGGAATCTGGGGAGATTGTGGGGATGACAGTGTTCACTACTTGGGAAGAGCCGGGGTGGTGGGGTTCCTCTCGGCCCTTCTGCGGGCTGTTGACTCCCAGAAATCACCGGATCATCACGCTGTCCGTACTATCGGAAATATTTTACATTCACGAGACTGTTTCCCTGCTTGTTGCTTATTACCCGTTCCCAACAAGCTGGAGTTGTGGAAGAGTGTGGATGTGATGGATTACTACCCAGGTGCTGAGACTAATTGCGCTACGGGAGTGTTGTGTGAGAATTTCCAATGACTCGGGTCATCACGACATACGAGCACTAGTGGGCTGGTCTGAATAGCTGGTGAAGAGAATTTATGGATCACCTCATACACAGCTGGGAGGCCCGTAATTCTGTGCGCCACCAACTGCCAGCCATTCTTGACCCGGATCACAGTAGTCTTATTGGCACCGGTAGTATTCCCATATATTCTCATACGGTCCCATCACCTCGCAACCAGTCAACAGGATTTAGCTTGACTGAACGAGGTACGCATAGCGCAACATCAATGGTCTCCAATATAAGACATGGGCATCAAGTTAGACTTCGAATCATAATCTGTCACTCAGTGAGCAAATAATCATTACCCCAAGCGAGTTGGATAGCTGCCTCCGGCCCTGGACACCTGAATAGTGATCAGGCGGGCAAGGTCCGGAGCTGCAGAGGTGGCTGGACCAGTATTATCAATACACAACTAGAATCAAAGTTTAATTGCTTAATACGTACAAGTCGCTTACCAAATTGTGTTTGATTGTACGAGCACAGGCTGGCAGCAACCTGTTATGAGCGTTTTGACGTGTAAGTGATAGAAAAGTTTTGGGGTTTCTTCGAGGAGAATGCGGATCCTAACACAATTACCAATTCATATGCCCCATCCACTCCATTCTGCTCTTGGTGTTGGGACTATGGGCAAATTCCAGGGATCATGAATGAAGAGATTAATCTCAGGGTCAACAAGTCTCATATCAACCAGTGAATGACGTTGTGAAGACTCAGGCGTGAGCTTCGAGTCCTGAATCCACTCATCGCCGGCTTATAAAGGCCACCGCGTTTACAAAGACGCAAGCGGAATTCCCGAGATATGTGCAATGACTTTCTTGAAGATATGTAAAGGTATTGTTCTCGCACCTTTGCAGAGGCCCGAACCTGTGTCAATTCGAAATGTCGTTCTTAATGTGTACAACCACAGTATCCTTGCATTCTACAATCAGAGGCGGAATCATCGTCCGGAACATATCGTGCGGCACTCGTTCATCACCATCGTCCACGAAATCGCGCGGATCACCTTCACATCACCACATACCCCTTCGCTCCATCCGCAGCCCATAGGTGCCATCTGCCAGATCTGATCGCAGCTCGCTGACATCCACATGCCTGACCAGCGGCTCTCCTGGCTTCAGAGTCACCAAGGTGTTGAGTTTCGGTCGTCGATCGCCTATTGGCCCTTGCTGGAAACCACCTGGTGGGTTTGGCTTGCGTACCGTACTATTATCATTGAGGTTGATCACCTGGATGTTGCGATGGGCCGATGGTTGCTGTCCATCGACAATGCGAGGGCAGGTCGACCACTCGTCTTCTTCGTACACAGGGCCCCATGGGAGAAGAAAGTTTTGACGGCCGCGTGTCTGGACAGTGATAGGTCCTGTGCCTGTGTTCAAAGATGTGATTTCAAGCTTTGTGATACCGGCGCTCTCATCGCCCGGAAGCTGTCGCATCGTGGTCTGTATTTCTGGCGGCCATGAAAGAGAGGGCAAGATCGTAAATATTGCCGTTCCTTCAGTCCTACCAAGGACCAGCTTTGGGTGTTTCTTTGAAGACTCCAAGTTTTGTTCGTCCTCACGAGTTGCTTCATCCACAAATTTGTGTCCTTCTCCGCCAAACACGCCACGACGGTTGATGCGAATTCTATACTTCTTCCCCAATTCCAAAAATGACGAGAGCTCGCTTTTGGGATCCAGGTAATATTCATGTATCACTAATGGGTTTCTGCGTGCAAAGACGTGGCCTAATGGTGAGGGCAGTGTCACTGATGAGTTTCTTTCATTGCTGACTGGACTGGATTGGTGCAACTTGTACCTCGACTTCGAGCTTGCTATCCGGTTGCTGTATACGTAGTGAGAGAAGGTTGTTCGAAAGCGCATATGGGATGTCGAGAATCGTGTTCTTCGTGTTAATTAGCAGTGGCAGGGGATTGGTGTCCTCCGATGAACGGCGAGAGAGACCAAAAATGATGGTGAACGGGAGTTTCCCTGAGCGGTCAAAGACCCGATAGCGACTGTTCATCGCTACGTGGACTCGCAAGTCTTCCATCTTTTCTGGGGTTGAAAATTGTATGTGAAAGATAGAAAGTCGGAGGGGTATTTGGTACGCATTAAATGCTCGATTCTCGTGTGACTCATCTGCGGTGTTATTGTTTCGGGGTGTAGTACAAGCACCCAATCATTTGATTTCTCGATTTATGTGACTTGTCACTCTGCCCAGCAGCACTCACACCCAGGGTGGCCACTCACTACAGCTTTTACACTTAGTATAGTGTAGTGGGTGTAAAGTTATACACTACATCCACTACACTAAAGCTATTTTAAATTCCACTATATTACACTATAAAGCCTAGTGGGTGTAATGTAGTGGGTTTAGGTGTATATAGGGGGGGGTAGGGGGAGGAGGAGGGAGGAGGGAGGCTAACTTATTTAGAAGATAAGATAAGATAAGATAAGATAAGATAAGATAAAAAGAATAAGAAGAATTTTTACCTATTTATTTACCTATTTATTTACTTATTTATTTACCTATTTATTTACCTATTTATTTACCTATTTATTTACCTATTTATTTACCTATTTATTTACCTATTTATTTACCTATTTATTTACTTATTTATTTACCTATTTATTTATCTATTTATTTACTTATTTATTTAATTATTTATTTACCTATTTATTTATTTACTTATTTATTTACCTATTATAGTAGGTACGGAGGGGCTACACTATAGTTAATTAGGTGTAATTAGGCTAATAGCTAGCATATAGCTAATAGCTAGCTATAGGCCTACCGAGTAACCTTCTTAAGGCAGCACCTATAGCTAGACCTTACCTAGTAGCTCTTTTAGTAACTAACTACTATATAAACTTTAATATAACTTCGTTACCTATATAGCTCTTCTACACCTATTTATTTATTTATTTATTTATTTATTTATTTATTTATTTATTTATTTATTTATTTATTTATTTATTTATTTATTTATTTATTTA
>JUJX01000076.1:0-65743 GCA_000800745.1 Diaporthe longicolla
AACCCTAACTCTATAGTTTCTAAGCTTAATATCTACCTATAAACTCTAGTATAGTCCCTTCCTATTTCTCCCTAGAAATAGGAGTCTTAAATACTATTAAATACCTATTAAACTATATAGTAGTCTAGTTTTATTAAAGGTAAGATCTTAGTATATTAGGGAAGCTCCCTTATATTAATTATTTTAGCTATTAACTAGTTATTAAAGGGTTTATAAATAATAGTATATAAGATTATAATTTTAGAGAATTAAGTTTATATACTTAAAGATACTAATATAGTACTTACTAAGCGCTAAAGAGCTAAAAAGAGTTAAGTATAGCTTAGAGGAGTACTTAGTATTAAGGAATCCTAAGTAATAATTAAAGAGAAATAGAAGGGGAAGCGGCTATTTAGTAAAATAAGTAGTAGTACTAAGGAGGTAATCTATAGTAGACTAACTAAATAATAGTATAGTAACTATAGTAAGCCTAGGTATAATATAAGAATATATAAGAAAGATATAGAGTAGTTTAGTTAACTAGATTCTAAATAGATATAGTCTTCTTTTACCTAGTTAGTACTAATTAGTACTAATATATATATTTAAGTAGTCTATAGCAGACTATATTTTTAATAGTATAGTTAGTACTAATTAGTACTAAATATATATTTCCTACTAAAAGTCTACTATTTTAAACTTATACTATACTTATATTAACTACTCTAAATTAACTAAATTAATTAGAAATAAGAAATTAAATATAGTTAGTACTAATTAGTACTAAATTTAATTAATTCCTTTATACTAGGTAGGTACTAGGGTTAGTTAAAGTTAGGTAAAGTTAAAAAAATTAGATATTTAGGGGTATTAGACACTTCCTAGTAAACTATATTAAGCTTTTTAATAATTTATATATTATTAAAAATAAAAAGCTTATTAAAAAGTTTAATATAAATACTTATTTAGTTTATTATAATCTTTTTAATAAAAATAAAGTAAATAATAGAAGTTAAAGGTAATAGCTAAAAGGTAGCTAGGGGTCTTTATAGGGGTCCTTATAGGGCCCCTTATTAATAAGGTAGCTATATACCTATACCTTCTACCTAAGGGCTAAGGGCCCTTCCTTCCTTCCTTCTTTTCTTCCTTAGGTAGACCTACTTATAAAATCTATATAATTTAGTATAAACTTTAAGCTCTTATACTATAAAGCTTAAGTAATATCTTAATTTTATAAGTTAAAAGTCTTTATAGCTTAGGAAATCTATAAAAATATTAATTTAACTATTTATTTTTACAATTTAAACTAATTATCCCTAATTAACTAACTAACTTAGTTAACTTTAACTATACTAAGGAAAATAAGATATTCTACTAGGATACTACTAACTAAGATAAGTTTTTTAAGAATAAAGAACCTATTAACTATTAATATAGTATTAATCCTAGGTATACTATAGCTACTATTTAAGGGTAATAGAAGTAACCTATAAACCTTATAAAGTACCTAAAAGATTATCTAATTTAATATAGATAACCTTCTATTTACTTAAACTTTATTAGCTAATACTATTTTAACCTAACTTTAAATAAATATAAAAGAGCTAGGAGTTTAAGATATTAATACTATAGTTTTATCTATTATAGCTAATTAGAATTTTAATAATAAGTTTAAAAATAAGATTAATAATATTAATTTCTTTATATAATATAAGAACTAGGTTAATATAGTCCTTTATTATTATTTATTAACTATAGACTTAGATTACTATATTAAGTAAGAAGTATAGTAATTCTATAAAGATTTCTCTAATACTTTTACTTTCTACTTTATAACTAAAAACCTAGCTTTTATTAAATACTAAAAGCCTTTTAACTATAACTACTTTAAAAGGTTTTATTAAGTAAATACTAAAGTAATATTTTATAAGTATTATATAGTAGTAGCTCTCTTTACTATACTTTAAAAAACTAATTATAAACTCTATTTAATTATTAAATACTTAAGTAATAATTTTAATAACCTAAAGAGTTAAGGCTTTAAATTAGTTAAGGAATTTAAAGCTAATACTAATAAGAACTTAGAAGTAATTAGTTTATTAAAGAAATAAACTAAGGAGAATACTATAAAATTTATAGTACTAAAGGCTACTTATATAACTAACTAAGAGGCTAACTAAGAGGTTAATTAAGAGGTTAATTAAGAGGTTAATTAACTAGATTATAATAAAGATAAGATTAAGTAAATAAAAGAGGTTAGTTTAAAGCTAACTACTACTAATAAAAAGGTTACTAAGCTTAAGTTTAAAAACTAGGAATTAAAGAAGGAGAACTAGAAGTTTTATAATATTATTATAAACCTATTCCTAGAGTATTATAATAGTATATATTAAAAGTAGGCTATAGATAGAGAAGGTAGGGATATAGATAGTATAGGTACTCCTACTACTAGTATAATATTAAAGAGAGCTAATTATATATCTAATTACTATATTACTACTATAAATATTACTATAAATATTAAAGTAAATACTATTATAAATACTTTAAGTAAACCTAATAACTTATCTTTATCCTTTAATAATAATACTAGTAGACTTAATTACTATAACTTAAACCCTTTATTTAGTTATAGGTTATATTATAATACTTTAAATAACTTTATTAGTAAGATTTTAGAGAAAGGTACTTAGTATAAAGTTAAGTACTTTATTAAGTTCCCTAACCTACTTATATAGTATAATAACCCTACTATAGATAAGAATACTACTTTTTAGATTTAAATATATAAGTTTAATAATAAGTTTAAGATAAATACTAATTATTATCTTATTAACTATACTTACTTAGGTATAATTAAAGGGTAGATAGAAGGAAAGGTATATTAGGAGGTTAGCCCCTACTTTAAGAATAGTTACCTTAACTAGATTACTACCTTTAAATAACTACTTTAGTAGCTTAAAAATAAGTATAATAATCCTAACTAATATATATATACTAAAGCTAGGTAGGTTAACTTTAAGATAAAGTTAAATATAAACTTTATTATTTTTAAAAATAAGTTTATTAACCTTATTAGGGAACTCTATTTTCTTAAAGTTATTTAAAAGGAGGAGATATATAATAAGATAGCTAACTATAGCTACCTTTATAGTATACTAATAAAGGAGTTTATTAATAATAATACTACTTTTTAGATATATTATAAGCTTACTTAGTAGCTAGATTAAAACTATTATTATATTAAATAGCTATATATTAAGTTTAATAGGAATAATAATAATAGTAATAAGAATAATAACTATAGTATTTTAATTACCTTTAAAAGATTAATACCTATACTATACTTAACTAACTAGCTTATAGCTTATATTAACTAGGTTTATATAGTTTTAAAGATTACTTAAGAGTATAGGGTTTCTTATAATTAACTAAAGTATAGCTATAAAGCTAGTATATATTATATCTATTACTAGCTTAGCTATATTATTAAAGATTACCTTAGTAAGTTAAAGATAAGTTATATCTCTTATAAAGATTATTATTATTAAACTATAGTAGCTATAGATATTATTTTTAATAAAAAGAGGGCTAAGGCTATAATTAATACTATTAGTACTAATATTTATATAAGTAACTTTATATATAATTAGAGAAATACTTAACTTTAAAGATAGACTTTATTTTAAAATATAAGTTTATTATTAAGATTTTAATATTAGAGGATTATAAAAATTTAAGTTTAGGAGATAAATTACTTCTTAATTTTTTAAAATAAATCTTTAAAAGTAATCCTTTAGTTTTAGAATATACTATAGTTTTAAATTTAACTTCTATTATTATAAAAGCTTTAATAAATTTAAAAGTAAATAGACTAATCTTTATAAATATTCTACTAGCTATAAAGTTATAGTATAACTTTAACCTACTATAGTTAATAAGTTTTAAACTATAAATTATAAAAGGATTTAATAAGAAGCTATCCTAGATTTTAAATATAGTTTTACTTAATAACTTTATTATTTAAAGTAGATTATATTAATAGTTACCTTTAATTATTCTAAATATACTATATAAGGTAATTATAAGTAAGAGGTAGTTTAATAATTTTAATATATCTATTAATATATAATATTATTAACTTAATTTTAAAAGTAAAGGTAAATAGACTTTTAATCCTCTATCTCTACTAATTCCTCTTTAAGAGGGTAAGTTAATACTACTCTAATAACTTAATAATTTTATTATATTAGCTAAACCTAACTCTAATACCTTAAGTACTACTTACTTAGGTAATACTATACCTATTAAAGATATAACTATATATATTTTTATTATATAAGAGTATATTAAATAGCTTAAAGAGGGAAAGCCTAAGGCTACCCCCTTTTAACTATAGTAACCTAAAATCTACTTATTAAAATCTTAAGTAAACTCTAATAAAGAGCGAAAAATAAATAATATACTTAATAGAACCCTACTTAGAATATATCTTAAGATACTACCCTTACTATTACTTTAAGAGTATTAAGTATAATAAAAGTAAAAGGATAACTAGGAATATATAACTAAAGTAAATATATAAGGATACTATACTTTAGTTAAGGATAGTATTATATAGAACTATTATTATAAAGTTAAAATATTTATATTAAATATTAATATCTTTAAAAAAATAGTTAAATAAAATAAAGATAAGGTTTTTTTTACTTATATTAATAAACTAAAATACTATATTCTTAATTACTAGGAGGTAAAGAATTTACTATATAATAATAAAGAACTTTAATATTAAGTATTTAAGTAAATATTTAAATAGTACTACTACTTCTTTTAAATATTTAATAAAGTAGAATTAAATTAACTTATATTAAACTAATTATATAATTTAAAAATCTTATTATAAGATAGTATAAAACTTAAGAAAATTATAAGTTATAATCCTATATAATAGCTCTCTTATAAAAAAGTTAAAGCTATATATATTTATATTATTAAGAACTTTAATAAAGAATTTATTTTATTAGCTAATATATTATAGGTATCTTTAATCTTTATAGTAAAAAAGCTAGGAGGTAGATTATAGTTTTATAATAACTTTTACTACTTAAACTTTATTTTAGTTAAAGATTAATATTTTTTACTTTTAATTAATAATATTATAAGTAACTTTAAAAGGGTATTTATTTTTACTAAGATTAATATATAATAAGCCTTTTATAAAATCTATATTTATTTAAATTATAAGGATTTTATTATATTTTAAATATAATAAGGTACTTATAAGTATAAGGTTATACCTTTTAAATTAACTAATAAACTTATTAATTTTTAATAATATATTAATAGAATCTTAATAAATATTTTTAATAAATACTATTATATATATATTAATAATATCTTTATTTATTTAAACTTTAAAGAAGAATATATAGAATATATAATAAAGGTATTAAATTAACTTTAAGTAGTAAGACTATAAGTAGATCTTAAGAAGTATAAATTCTATATTACTTAAATAAAGTTTCTTAGCTTTATAGTTAGTACTTTTAAAATAGTAATAAATTTAATTAAATTAGAAGCTATTAGTTAATAAAAAGTACCTATTATTATAAAAAGTATCTAGTTATTCTTAGAGTTTTATAACTTCTATTATAAATTTATACTAGAATTTAGTAGGATAGCTAAGCTTTTATCTAACTTTATTTAAAAAAAAGGAAGGTTTCTAATAGATATTAGAATACTAGAATATATTTAATAAACTTTAAGATAGCCTTCTATAAGTATTAATCTTAGCTTACTTTTATTATAGTTTAAAAATATAATTTAAGATAGATATTTCTAATAGGGTTATAGCTAGTATCTTATTATAGTATTATAAAAATAATTAGTTATCTATTAGTTATTTCTTAGAAATTATATTAATAACTAAAATAAATTATAGTATTTATAATAAAAAGTTACTAGTTATAGTATAGTTATTTAAATATTAAAAAGCTAAGCTTATAAATATTTAAAATATTTTATTTAAAATTATTACTAACTATAAAGTATTAGTTTATTTTAGTATAAAGAAACTATTAAATCTTTATTAAGTAGGATAAGCTAAGTACTTTTCCTATTTTTCCTTTTCTATTATATATTACTTTAGTATTAAAAACTATATTACTAATATATTAATATAAAAGCTTATAGATATATAGTTTTAAAAGGAGAGATATAATATATATTAGACTATTTATATTTTTTATTAAAAAGACTTTTTTACTAGTAATATTTTTACTTTTAACCTTTATAATAAGCTTAACCTTAACCTATAAAGTAATAAGCTAGGTCTCTTTTAAAAGAATATTATTATAATTACTAAAGTAGATAAATTAGAGGAATCTTACCTAATACTTCCTCCTAAAAAATTAGAACTTAAATTATTTAGTTAACTATTAAAGGTTAACTAAGAATATCTATTACTAAAGATCTATTATAACTAAATTTAAAAATATAAGATAAGTTAGAATTTTATAAAGGAATACTATATTACCTATAATAGCTAACTTATAGTTCCTAATTTTAATAACTTAAAGATTAAGTTTATTAATAATATTTATTACTATTTAGTTATAGCTTATTAGGGAAAGAATAAGATTAATTAAATAGTTAAAGCTAGGTATTAGTAATTAAGTATAAGGAGTAATATTTTATATTTTATATTTTATATATAACTACTCTTACTATTTTATAAAGTACTAATATAATAAAATATTTAAGTTATTATATTTACTTTTAGCTTTTTATAAAACCTAGTAATATTTAGTTATTAACTTTAAAAAAGTAAATAAAAACTATTATAGTTTTAATAATCTACTAGTTATAATAAACTATCTCTTTAAAATATTTTAATATATACTATATTATAAGATAGTAACTATTAAAACTATTATTAAACTTTATTATAAAGGTTTATTTTATATTTTTAGGTTTTTAAAAATAGTATTTTTTAATAATAATCTTTAGTTTATCTTTACTTTTATAAAAGAGCTTTATATAATTACTAAAGTTAATTAGAAACTTTTATTCCTAAGTTATTTAACTTTTTAAAGATAAGTTAAAAACTTTAATTAGTAGATTAATTAATATTTTTATATATTTATTAATTATTATTAAAATAATTAGTTATAATAGATTTTTATTTTAAACTTTATTTAAAGAACTATACTTTATATAGTATTAAATAGATTAATACTATTTAAAATTTAAACTAAATCTCTTTTATATATATACTTTAATTAAAACTATAAAGTTTTACTAGATAACTATAATTTATAAGATAGGATAATATAAACTAAGGTTTAAAAGCTAGTATAAAAGATCTAAAGGTATATTAATATTATATATATAATTATTAAATAAGCTAATATATATATATTTAAGTAAGTAAACTATTATTATTATAAACTTAATTTTAATATTAGTAATTATATCTTTATTATTTAGAAGACTTAGATTACTAATAAATTAAATAATAAGTTAGAAAACCTAATAATATAGTTATTTTATAAGATTATAGATATTAATATTAAAGAGGACTCTTACTAACTAAAGATACTTTTAATATAAAAAGGGTTTACTTAGTTTTATATAGACTAGTTATATAAAAACCTTTATAACTTACTTTTTAATTAAGAATTAGTATAGTTAGATAAAAAGGTTATTAATATAAATAAAGAGTAGAAGGTTAGTAAAATACTTACTTTTTATATAAATAACTAAGTTTATATACTAAAGTACTAGGTATTTTAAAAGAGCTAGGACTTTAATAACTAATAGTACCCTATAAAGAATTTCTAAAATACTCTACTTATATTTAAAGTATATTATAACTATTACTTTAATTATATAGAACTATTTATATAATTAATATAGTAGATTATAATAGCTATAGCTAATAAAGTAACTAAGCTTTATAATAATAATAATCTTATAGTAAATAAAAAGTACTACTTATAATATATAAACTAATACTATAAGATTAATATAGTTAATATTATACTTATTATTAATAATTCTAAAGGTAACTTTATTTTAAGTAATTATAGTAACTTTTTTTAAAATAATAAAATATAAAGTTAGTAGTAGAAGTTATTAGAATAATATTAATTAAAGAGAATAAAGTATTAAATTTAGTACTTATAAAGGGTAGGGTCTTTAACTATATAACTAAATATAAAGATTTATTATAACCTAAGATTAAAGGAACCTAATATAGTAGTAAGTTTCCCTAAACTATTCCCCTTATTAACTAGATAAAGTATTTTAAAAAATATAGAGGTTATAAGTTTAACCTTATATAGATAGATTTTTAAAGGGGGGGGTAGTTAGGGGTAGTAGCTAAAGGGTAGCTAGGGGTCCCTATAGGGGTCCCTATAGGGCCCCTTATTAATAAGGTAGCTATATACCTATACCTTCTATTTAAAGGCTAAAGGCCTTTCCTTCCTTCCTTCTTTTCTTCCTTAGGTAAACCTACTTATAAAATTTATATAATTTAGTATAAACTTTAAGCCTTTATACTATAAAGCTTAAGTAATATTTTAATAAATATATTTTATTAAGTTAAAAATAGCTTATAGAAGATATTTTAAAGGTATTAAATAAAATTAATATATATTTTAATTTTATAAAGTAATAGTATAAAGAAAAAGGTAACTTATTTATAAAAAGTATTATATATTTTTAAGGTTTAAATAATAGTTTTAATAAAAGTAAGTTAGTTTAAAGAATTTATAAAAGTTTATTAATAAACTTTAATAAAGTTATTAAATAGTTTAAGTAAGACTTTTATAGTTTATATATTATATAGAATTATTATAGTATAAAGTAGAATCTATATCTTTTTAAATTTATTTAAAATACTTATTTTAATAATATTAAGTTATAGTTCTTTTAAGAAATAACCTTACTATAATAAAAAGCTTTAAAAGAATTAAACTCTTTTAAAAGTATAATAAGTAGGAAGGCTTTTTAAAGGTATTACTTTATTAAAGTAAGTTTTTATTTAAAGTAGTTTAAAGCTTAATAGTTAAAGTTAATAATACTACTATACTTTTAAAGTATTAAAATATTATTAATATAGAAACTATTATTATTAAAATAAGAATTTATAAAGAAAATAGTAAGATTCTTTTTATTAGAATTCTTCCTTTCCTATAAGCTTATTATTTATATAATAAAGCTATTATAAAAATTAAATAAATTATTAAAGTATTTATTAAACTAGTCTTTATATTATTTTTACTATTTAACTACTTAGTATTAAGCTTTAATATATTAGTTATTTAATTACTAAATTTCTTTAATAAATATTTTATATTACTTATATAAGTTTTCCTATAATTTAAAAAGACTACTATTAATATAATATTATTAATTAATAGTATATTAAGTAAAGTACTTTAGGTAAATATATATTTAAGTAACCTAAATACTTTAGCTTATTAGTAAGCTTTTAATAAAAATCTTTTATTTAATAAATATAATATTAATAGTATAAAACTATAAGGAAATAAAAGAAGAAACTAATTAAAAGTAAAGTAAAATAGTATAATAGTAGTAAACTAATATTTATTTAAATATATTTTAGCTTATTTTAAATTCTTTTTTATTATAAATAGTATTATAAAGAGAAAATTATAATACTTACTATTATAACTTATAATTAGTTTAAAGACTATTTATTTATAAATAATAATTTTTAATAAATAAAAGTTATTATTATATAAGCTAATAGGTAAAGTTTTCTTTTTATAATTATTATTACTAGGGAAATTAATAGTAGTTATATAATAATAGTATATATATTAAGTTTAGTAAGTATTTAGAAAGCTATATAAAAAGTTATTTAGAAGTATTTTTAGTTACTATAATATATATAATTACTTATTTATTAAGAAAATTAGTTAGATAAAGTTCTTTTAATAAAAATAATTATTTTTATATATTCTAATCTATATCTATATATTAGAAGAGTAGAAATTATATTAATTCTACTAACTAATAGTATAGATAGGTTAGTTATTAATTCTCTCTACTGTAATTATAGGGCGCCCAGTAGGCGAGTGGATTAGGTGCCTGTAGGGGCTTGCTTATATAACTAAGCCTACGGATCCACAGCAGCACGCGATGCCCATCGGGTCGGTAGCTGGGGCCTGGCGCTTGGCTGGGAGTTTGCTGGTCAGGATCTCGCGATCGATCATGAAAGCTCCCCTGGACTTGCTGCGCACCTACACTGGCGCAAGGGTGATTCCTCACAGCCTGCGTTGTCTTGTCCCTAGCCTCGCAAAGCCGTGCGATGTTGGGTTTCTCCCCGTTCAAAGGTATCGCGAGGGAAGACACTGGGTTGCTGGCGAGAAACAGCTGGTCCTGTGGATCATGGTGGCCAAGATACTCGTGGCGGTCATTTACCAATTTCTGGAACCACTCGTCCTTGTGGCGATTTTATTCTTTTTCAATGCAGTCGCCAGCTTGCCGGCGACGCGAGGAAGAAGCTTCAGCTCGCTCGCACTGTGAGGTTGCAGTTTTACAGTTCATATGACTAAGTGTGGCCGTGATTGCCCAAACTGCGACAAAAAGAGTCTGGTTCCACCTAGGGATCCGAGGTCATCGTCATTCAATCTACGTCGAGCTAGACTCAAGGAAACTGGCAGATGTCGTCAACGATCACCAATGTTTCTTGGCAGCTGGCCCACAACAGGCTTAAGCGGTCCTCTTCAATCTCAGAGGTCGCACGGGCGTGATGCTGCACGATGTGGCGTGATGTGCGGTGGTTTAAGGTCAGTCACGTCGTCCTCAGTTGCCGCAAATCTTCTTGTGAGTGCTTCAGCTCTTTCAGGTCTAATAGACATTACCAGTCTTGGCTTTATAACGAACTGCCTGCCCAATATGAACCATGCTTTGCCCAGTCAAATTGCCTTACTCGAGTTGACGCCGTCGATGCCCGTGGCCCATTCATTTGAGTTCACCTCCGCCCATCTCCAGACGTCTGTTTGGCCCCTCGTCAAGGCCAAAAGGTGTCTCTCCCAGTAACCTGTCACAGGCTCTTCAGGAAGAACCTTCATAGAAGGCGTCACAGCAACGCCCGCCGCGTTCTTGACCAAGGCGTCTGGGTTCAACACCCACTGCCACTGTCCATCGCCCCTCTGGAATCTATACATCCAGTTCTCATCGTAACCCATCCCGGTTCTCTCGATCTCTTCCTCCCACCACGCCCCTTGCGGCCCAGTCGCCCGGTCAACCTCAGCGGCATCAGCCTTCTCGAGCCTCCAGACCGGCCTGCCTGACCCACCATCGTCCCGCAGAAGCGACGGGCACGGCCACGCGCCGCGATCGTCCATGTCCATCCCGCCGCACACGAGGCGGAGGCGCACGCAGCTATGGATCCGCTCTTCGGTGTTGGTAAGGGGCTCCTCGGTGTCGGCGTTGCTGTCTGGGTCCGCCCTTGTGAAGCAGCCCGGGTGCCGGACGATCGTCCCTGTCGCAAGCTGGAGCTTGCTCTCCGGGTACCGGGTCTGCCCTAGGCCCCAGGGCCGAGGGTGCCCAACCTCCCACAGTTGCTGCGGGCTACCATCTGGATGGTGTTCCTTGCCTGGGCAGTTATCTGTGTCTATGGTCTCATCCTTGGCTGGGGGCGGGCAGAGTGCTGGCGAAGAAGCCCAGGGTTTAGGGCTTGGACGTCCATGTTGGAGGAGAGATTTCCAGATGAAGCTTGGTATAAGAGATGTCGGTGGAGGGATGTAAGGGTATGGATGAGCCGAATTGTAACGAAGGCCGTCGACAAAAGTTCTCGTGAGTCGGCGGGCGCTGAACTCGACGCCGAGAGTGCTGAGCTGATCGCAGATCCCTTTGACTGATTGTCAGACTCCCTCCGTTCAGCCTCCACACTGCGCGCTTGCGATACCTACATGCAAGAGATAGGTTTGACATCTGCTGGTCATACCAGCCACCTCCGATGTCACCGTGGTTTCCCGGGAACCACACCTGCTTCAGGTTTGTCACCTTATTGTCTTCAAGACGCTCCCACAGCGCAGGGCGGAAGGCGGCTCTGGGTTCGTCCAGCGATAAGGCTTGGAAGGCGTTCTCAACCTTGCTTGAGACATGGGTGCTTGTGAACTTCCACTGGTCCGCCGATCCTCTGATTCCAAATACGGGCGCAGGGGGGATCCCAAGAGCGCCAACCGTGTCCCATACAGCTACAGCTTTGATTCTGATTTGGGTCGAGTTGTCGCGATAGGTATCGCGCGTCCATGATTTCTGAGCGACTGTTAGAATAGCCATCTACTACAATAGATCATTTACAACTCACAGATTTTAGCCACTGTGTGTATTGATCCTTGCGCTCATTCTCCCAACGAACCTTGGCCTGGCCCTTCTCCCCGTTATAAGGTTTGAGGTCATGAAACAGGAATTCGTTTGTAGATTGCTTCTCGTCACCGATGTTCTCATAATCCCTGAAGATCGGAAAGAACTTTTCCATGCCTTCTGTCGTTAGTAGTCCGACTGAAGCGATCAGGTCTGCCACGGAGCGAGCAGTGAAAGCTCCTCTCGAAAAGCCGACTAAGATGATCGAGTCTCCATCGACATAGTTGGCGCAAGCGAAATTGTAGCACTCCCGAATGTCCTGGATCCCGTTAGACCAGACACAGTGAAACGCATATAGCGATTTTGGTCGTTGAGGCTCACTTGGTCCAGGCCTTCACCAAACGCACCTCCAGTGAGCATGTCGAGCTTGGAAGGACCGGTTCCCACGCCTGGAGAGTACATGATTATCTGGCTGGCCCCATCTTTGCAAAACCGCTTGAGGCTTCGTGAGAGTTTAGTTCTAGTACGCTTCCACATCAGCCGTGCATTCAAATATCCATTGCACGCGAAGGGAGTTGGTTTAGGCAGTGTCCAATAGGCCTTGCCTTCAATGCACTGGTCTCAGCGGAAGTGTACAAGCATGCCATGCCAGGCATACTGGGTCACCAAGATTCATCTCTGAGTGCCGCGGGCATATTTTTGATAGCAAACTGATAGGACGTCCACGGGCCAAGGTCTTCCAATCAACTCACACGTTAGATGGGGGCTCATCCTTTGGGCCCAGAGAATTGACCCACGTCCCATCACAGCATATGAATATCCGTTTTGGCTTGTATTGGCTGCATTGGTCGGTCTTCGGATCCATATCGATCGACGGCTTCCAAAGAAACTAGTTTGCGAGGCAAATTGGGCAGATTGGGCAGATTGAGTCGGTTGCGAGCTGACTTGGAAGTGTCAATTGTTTGACTAGATGCTTCATGGCAGCAATTCCAAGTTCAGCATCGGGGCGGGCCGTGCAGTGTATACTTATATTGGCACCTAGACACAAGTACCGCTCCCGTCTCATTGCATTTGCCTGTTTTGTAGCAACCACCATGCCGCCCAGCCTTTTTGGGGGTTGCATTAATTAGGTTCGCCCAGCCGGGCAGCGCAGTTTGTGAAGCGTCAGGCAATGGACGTGCAAACGGCATTGGGCAATTGAAGGGTGCCAATTGATTAGTCTGACCGAAGGATTGGCAGCTTACACACACATGCACACTCAGACAGCATCAGCCAGTCAGTGGTCCTGAGGGCTGTGAACCAGAGCCACGAGTAAGAAGGGGTGGACAGCGGCGCGGCGCGGCGCGTTGACACAGAATTGGGGTGCCATGCTCGTTGTGAAGATGATCGACGCTCCCTGGGATGGACCTTGTGACAGGTCCTCAGAGGCTGAGATTCGTCCAACTATTGAGCTAGTCAAGCCCACTGATCTAAGCCACTGAAGGCCAGGAACCGGTCAGCTTCAGAATATCGGTGTCAGGTCGGATCGATAGTGCGAGCTGATGGCGCTGGGGCGTTGGAACAGGGCGGCGATGTGGCTAATAAGGGGGAGAGAATCGAGATGGTCTTCCGTAAACACTGGCAAAGTACTTAGTTGGGGGCTAGGGAGCACATGGGCTGTTGGATCGACTACTGACTGCGATGCTCGATGGCCCCCACCCACAGCTGCTGTTCACCTGCAGCCTAGCAGGTGCAGGGCCAGACAACCAGACAACCAGACAACCGGCAGCCAAGCTTCGGCGCCTAGACCGTGCTTGCATTGGTGCTGCTCTTGAATGCTGCCTAGCATAGCTTCTGCTGCGGGATGAGGTTGGCAGGCACATTGGCAGCTTACTAGCAGTGCACTAATTGCTTGTTCTTGCTGGCACACCGTTGCTTCCCAATGCTTCGGTTCAACGCAGCATCAAGTCAACTCCGAGCAGCACAATTATTACCATCTGATTCTTGCGGGTTCCTGGCAAACAATCCCATGCAGAAGCCCCGTGGGCATCGTTTCGGTTTGTCTCACGATGTGCGGCTGCAGCGCAGAGGTCGCCTGGCGGGAAGGGGCGGGTGGGTCCACGCCAGCAGATGACATCACCCTCTTGCGGACCAAACGGTATGATATCACAAACCCAAACCCGTCGAAACCAGAACTCACACCCCGGCCTCCCGGGCAGCACTTGAACCGCAGCTGCACAGCAATTACGGCCGGATCATCGACTCTGCAGTGCTGCTGATAGCCCTTGCAATGATGATCCAGCTCTTGGCTTGTCCCATACACACGTCACTTCACCTGTGATCCCTGTGTGCGTGCTACCTCGGGCCCGCTCTCTGATAGGCAACCTCACCTGCTCTGCTGCGTGCCACAGCTCGGCCCAAAAGTAAACACCACCTGCCCCGTCCAAAACATGTCCATGAGGCGACCCCTTCTTTTCGCGCCCTTACACTGAGCCAGTCTCTCATCGTCTGCAATTGTCTATACGATTGCAACATCATGGACGAGAAGCAGCACCCGGCACAAAGAGAAAAGGGAGATGGAGAGGGCGCCCCACCCGTGGACGACCAGGCCCTCGAGGAGAAGCCAAGGGCCGCCTTGCACTCGGACCAGAAACCGAACCCAGGCCCACACCAACGATATTCTCTCGACGTCGGCAGGAAGCCTGACCTGACCAGCCAAACCAAAGACGAGAGATCACACAGTTTACCGGCTCTTAACGACCAGCCTCAGCAACTACAGTCGCCGCCTCCGACCCATGCCCCTACCAATGCCAACACTTCACGCCAGCGAGCAGTACGATCGAGCGCTGAGTTCGACAGGCGCTTTGACGGGCCCTACGCAAGGCCCAGCATATCGATCGCACGGCGCAAGTCATCCCACCAGGCCCGCCTCGACGCCGAGCAGGTCGTCGAGGCCGTCGAGGGCCAAGAACACCAGGGCTCGGATGCCTCGGCCGCATCCGGCGCGGCGCCCCGGGTGCTCGAGCCCAGGCCACCGCCGCTCAACTACACCCTGCACACGCGGTACTGGTCCATTTTCATTTTCTGGTTCTTCATCATATTCGACTCTGTCGTCATGCCCATCGCCTTGTACTATGGCTTATGGTACGGCGTCGGCCCCGGGAGCGTAAAAGAGGGAGAGGAGTCGACCATGTCCGCCAACACCGTCTACACCGTTGTCACAGCGGCCATTGGCGGTGCTAGTATCCTTGAGTATTTCGTGCGGTTCTGGAGGCTGTGGAAGAAGGACAGCGTTTGCCGAGTTATCGGTGCGCATAGATGGTATCTGGATGCCTTCCACTGGAATTACACCCTGGCTTGGCTTATCATCATGGTCGAGTTGATAGTGTGAGTGCCACCAGTCCCTCGTCTGCCTGTCATGTATGTCTGCATAAGTTTACTGAGACTTCTCTCAATAGCGGCACTGTTCAGGAGTGGCCACCAATCCGACTAGTCGCTATGCCATTGACCACAATGCTCTACACTTTCGGTACCGAGATGCTTATCGTCGATGTCCTTCGCGTATTCCGCGTCCCTGCTCCCTTTCGTCTGTCATCCATCCCGAAAGGTGCCCAGTTGCGACCATGTGTATACACTCTCATCGAGGATATATGTGCAGTGGATGGCTCTGGAGGAACAGACTTTCGTGAGGCTCTGAATAGAAGATATGAAGCGAGCCACATCTTCCGCACGATGCTGCGGCGGCTGGGTGTGTTCTGGGCTGTTGGAGCTCAGGCCATGGCGGTCGTTTGCACCATTCTCATCTTCACGGTCAGCGAAGATGCAGCCTATGCTATCGGCTGGTCAGTACCCTTTGGATGGGCTGGAGTGTGGGCGGTGGCTACCATCTGGTATGTGAAGAGAGAATTGAAGAGAGAGAAGGCCCATTGGATCGCCGAAGCATCAAAGAGCACAGCCTGAACGAAGGTCGAGGATGCGGAGCCGGGAACGGTTCGGGATTCATACAAGACCAAAAAGACAACAGACCATTGAAACTCCAATTACAGAAATTTCACCGGCAATTCATTCAACCGAGGTGAAACTGGTGTATGTCCTCGCCGAGGGAATTTCAGGCATCCTCTCCGTTTTGGTGCCGTTGCGGCCTTGACAACATGCGATGCGCAGGGTTTGGTGTGAGAAAGCGCCTGCCTCGGCCACTGGATTGGTTCTGACAGCGGTCTCCCGACCATTCGTGGAAAGTGACCGGGTCAGTCGGGCTGGCCGCGAATTGGACGGCCATGTAACCCACAATCTAGATCTTTCATTTGAGACCCAGATTTCGTACCATCTCCATTGGACCAAAGGTTGCCTCACCGTCGGTGCTCCGGCCGTCATTGCACGGCTGCGGCACGGCGAGGGGAGCTGGTGGAGTGCGCGCCAAAAGGGGCGGCTGCTGGCGTAAACGCCAAGACCGACCTAAGCGGCTACTCGACATGCTCATCTCGGTTGTCGACATTGCGGCTGGCCGAGCGTTCTTTCGGGATCGATGCAGGTCGATGAAACCAGATGGATGCAGGTGAGCAGGAGTCAACGCCGTAGAAGGAATATTCCATCGTCTTAACCGCCATCGCCTGCGCGCCACTCGTCAGTTGCAGCATTACGGTGAGCCAAGCCTGTCAAGGAGCCAGAAATACAACATTGCCCTATGGTCAGTGCGGAGCCTCTCGCCTGCGAACTCTATGGCCCACGACCGACGGCCAAGCTCTGGAGATCCTGTCGATCTTTGGGGCTTGGCACGATGATGGAATCCCGGCCACGCGGGTAAAGTCGATCATTTTGTGCATCACTCGCCCATCGCCACACAGCATAAACCTCTGTGTTCACATTGTATCCCAATGACAGGCTAGCTCGCATCAGATCCATGCCTCCAGCAGGCGATGCCGCCTTGTGCATAGATGGACTGCTAGGTCACGGGCACAAGTTTCTGCAAAAGGCTTACCGAGGCGCCAAGGCTTTCTTCTTGAAACACAAGGAGGGGCTCCACGGAAATTTACCAGAAATCCCTTCAGCAGACCAAACAGCCCCCATTCCCAATTCGAGGATTTCTTTCCGATCAAGGATTCAGGGGACACTGGGCAGCCTGGCCTGGCGATGTCGTCTTGCCCACGACCCCCACCTAGCCCCTGAGCGGTAAGTGCGGCGCGACGAGAGCTGCAGCCTCAAGGTGACATCGCAAGCAGCCGGCCTGCCTGGAGCTGCTCAAGCCAGGCAAGCCAGGCTTGGGCAGCTGTGAAGTCTCGTGGAAATGAAACAACGCCCCAGGTCGACCCAAGGTCAGAAAGCGTCTGGCTGGAGCCGCCCCCTGGGCCGATGTGCTGCAAGCTTGGGAGGACTGGGGCCGTCTTGCCGTTAAACGAATAAGCGATAGGTGGAAACAGCCCTGTCAGCGCGTGCGACTCCATCAAGAGCCTCAACCTTGTCGGCAACCTTGTTGCCAAGACGGCCGAGCCTGGTCCTGTTCATCTTGTTTACACCATATCGGTAATTTTCTGGGGCCTCGCCCTGGACCCACGATTGCGGTGCCCCCTCCCCTTTCCATGGCCCAGCGATTGCAACGGAGAGGCAGCGAGGCGGCGAGGCAGGCGAGGCCCATGAATCAACCCCAGAGAGGGAATGGGCAGTCGGGGGTCCCGTCGCCCGCGATCATCATAAGAAGGGCACGTCGTCGGCCGAGAGAGGACTGACTTTTTTGCTTTCTCTCCAGACTCTCTCGTCATCAACTCACCACATTCATTCTTTCGAAGACACTCCTTCGGGCTTCATTCTTTCGCTCGTCGCTGTATTGACTGCAGTAGATTCATTCATTCCGCCAGCCGGTTATTCATCTCACATCACACCACTGTACATCGATTTGTTTAGGTCCCTTCAGTCCAACAAAATACCAACCTTCAAAATGCCTGCCAAGTCCCCTATCGCTCTTGCCCTGGCCGCTGGTGCCAGCCTCGTCTCCGCCCACGGATACGTCGCCTCCTGGGAGATCGGTGGTGTCACCTACAAGGGTTTCGACGAGCAGTGGGCCACCGGCAACGGCCAGGCCACTGGCAACGAGTTCATCGCCTGGAGCACCACCGCCTCTGACAACGGCTTCGTTGCCCCCGATGCCTACGCTGACCCCGACATCATCTGCCACCGTGATGCCACCAACGCTGCCCTGAACAACGCCACCGTTGCCGCTGGTCAGACCATCAAGGCCGTCTGGAACACCTGGCCCGACTCTCACCACGGTCCCGTCATTGACTACCTTGCCCCCGCTGACGACCCTACCTCTGTTGACAAGACCACTCTGTCTTTCGTCAAGATCCAGGAGGCTGGTATCATCTCCGGCTCCAACCCCGGCAAGTGGGCTTCTGACGAGATCCTGGAGAACAACCTGTCCTGGGAGATCACCATCCCCGAGGGCACCCCCGCTGGCAACTACGTTCTCCGTCACGAGATTATTGCCCTGCACTCGGCCAACCAGGCCAACGGTGCCCAGAACTACCCCCAGTGTGTGAACATCCAGGTCACTGGTGGCAGCGGCTCCTTCCCCTCGGGTACCGCCGGTACTGCCCTGTACACCTCCGACGAGGAGGGTATCAACTTCAACATCTACCAGGACTTCTCCGAGTACCCCATCCCTGGTCCTGCGCTGGGCTTCAGCTCTTCCGGTGCCTCCCAGGGCTCCGGCTCCTCCACCGGCTCCGGCTCATCCGCTGGCGCTTCCAGCGCCGCTGCCGCCACCCCCACTGCGGCTTCTACCCCCTCCGCCGCCGCCCCGGCCGCTGCTGAGACCACCACCTCTGCCAGCTCCGCTGCCGCTCCTGCCGCCACCAAGGCCGCTTGCAAGAAGCGCCGCCACGCCCGTGACGTCAAGGCTTAAATTGCCTTCATGTCTTCAACTGCTGCTTCCCCTTGGAAAGTAGTGCGAGGATCGCTTGTGGCCACCTTTTCTCACCATAGAGGCGTGACGGAGTGATACCAGGGATTTATCTAGACCATGTTTTCCGCCGTCTTTTCTGACTGGGCCTTTTACAATTCTTGTATAATATTTCTTGGGCGTTGTTCTACAGCGTGGGGATAACGGTACTTGGAACATCATTCTCGGGCTTGGTCTCAGGGTGGCACTACGAGTATCCGGATCCCTTGTTGTGGAGCAGTTCATCGCCTTGTATTCATAGTGTGATGGAGAGTCAATACAATGAGTACGTCTCAAAAAAAAACCATCTGTGTCCAGCGCTGTCGTAAGTGTGGTGAATGTCTGACCGCGTCTTGGCTAGCTGCCTTGGCTCTCCCTTGCTTTGCGTCCGCTTGTCACCGATAAATTGGGCGCGAATCCTTCCATTGAATTGAGCAGCGTTTGTAATCATAGAATATGGTGTAGTACCACTGCAGATATGTCGTGATGGTCTATGCGTCTGCAGGGTTGCGCCATTGATATGCCGCCCGGTATATGTCAAGATTAATTGGGTTCCAACGTGCGGCTCGACCAATGGTTAGTTCTGCCAAAGCACAGACCGCAGTTGATACGCACCCTTGCACTACTCATTCACCGTAACACGCTGGCGTCATCCTATCATGATAGAGGGAAAAGCCACGCCGAAATCAACCTCAAGTTTGAAGGCGTGGTAGGTGGGGGAAACCCAAGAGCCGAGTCGGAAGTCAGGGCCGTCATCCTCCCAAAGGTGGGCCTTTTTCATGCGTACCTGGCAAACATGTAGTTTCTGTCTGAATAAAGCTTAGCACCGGCCGTTGTATATTGGGCCAAGCGCATCCCTATGAGGTTTTGAAACAGGCACGATTTTCTCAAGGATGTTGACTGCATCGATTTGCTTTCTTGGCAAATGGGTATACTTCGGTGTTAAATCCTTGCATCACTGCCATACATACAGGAATTTTGATATTGGTCTATCTTTTACTCGGTCTAAAGCCTTCATGGCCTGTTGATTTCCAGATGAAACTTCTAGTGTTGAATCCGCCAAGATAGCAAATCTCTTGACCTTCACGCCAGCTTCACGTCAACTTCATGTGAGCTTTTCTCGGTTATAAGCAAAAGCTCTTCAAGAAGATGCTTCCACAGTTTGGCCACAGTATGCGAGCCGTGCCCTCTCGTTTCCTGAGTGATGGGCAACACAACAACCTTGCCCAGTCCCTTTTTGAGACCACTCCTCGTCTCCCTTTCCAGTATTCCCAGCTCCGGCGGGTTGATCTGGTCGTCCGCCGTGTTCACCGCAGTCAGCGGTGCCGTGATCTTGTGCAAGTCAAGTCTAGGGTCGTAATCAAATGAAGCATCCAGCGCAAAGAGCAGGTCGTTGGCATCTGTCGAACCGAGCCCGCCCTGAATCTTGCCCTCCAAGAACGAGTCTGCTGCGTCCCTCGTCGGCGCATTCGCTTGATACTGAAGCGGGCTCGACGACATGAGCGTGAGAATATCCAGTGCGGTGGTCAATCCCGCAGACGGCTGCTGGTCAAGAGGATAGTCCCCTCCGTTCCACGCAGGGTCAGCTCGGATTGCATCCATGGCCATCTTACGCCACATGCGGTTCCGGCCCGAGATCTGCACCGGTAATGACGCGAGCGGCATGAGCGCATCCATGAAGCCCGGGTGCGCCTCGCCCCACAGCCAGCTCTGCATTCCGCCCATCGACGTGCCCATCACCAGCCGCAGGTGCCTGACTCCCAGGTGCTCCGTCAGCAAGCGGTGGTCGGCCCGGATCATGTCCCCGTAGCGATACCCTGGGAAACGGCCCTTCAGGCCGCTGGTGCTGGGCTTGCTTGACCGGCCGTGGCCAATGCCGTCGCGGAGGATGATGAAGTATCTCTGTGCGTCGAGTAGTTGGCCGGGGTTGAAGAGCTCCCCGGCGAACTGCGCGTTGAGGAACTGGTCGCTGGAGCCGCCGGTTCCGTGCATTATGAGCACGGCGTTGGTGGAATTGCCATCTTTTGAGGTCCTCAGGTTGCCGAGTGTTTGATAGTGCAGCCGCAGCTCTGGGAGCTTTTCGCCGTTGTTGAAAGTGAAATCTCCAAGAACGTACTCTCCGTGTGTTGTCGGCGGCCAGGGTCCGCTGGACGAGGCCTCGTGCTCCTGGATTGATATTGCTTCTGCCATTTCTTGCCTCTTGATGGGCAGTCTCGTGGCACTTGACAAGATACCACGGACTACTGTGTAGATGAAAGACGTAGGTGATTTGTAGGTTCGGGCTCACCTTCCCAGATAGGTGTAGTTCAAATGCAGGAAAGTTGGGACCCGGGGACAGCTTACTACCTAGGTCTGTCGGAGTCTCCAGTCCATGTAGGCGCAAGACTCACTCTACTAGTGTGCAAGCACTTGAGACAACTAACTATCCCGGCCTTTGAACCCATCCATGGAATGTTTGGTGCGCTTGGAAGGCGGGGCTTCGCACATCGTGATGCTTCTGGGGTCGCCTCGCGACTTTTTGAGGCCTGAATTAGTCTGAATATTATCAATCACCATCTTGGCACAGCTCATGTGTTATGGACCTACCTAAGTATTGATGATCAAGAACAACATATCATCTCATCATCCATATCACGGCACGCTTAGGGAGGAGCCATGTGCCACAGTTTTTCCCCACGAACTTGCCAGGCAGACGTGCCTTAATAGCATCGGCAGCTATTACACTGACTAACTACACATGGACTATCCACCACGATGTTGATCTTGATCGCTGGAATAACCGGAATGGTGGGCCAGCCCTGCGCTGAGTACGCCATTTCCAAGGGCCACCGTGTCAGAGGGATTGGGCGTGACCCTGCCAAGCTGCCTGCCTCGATCCGCGAAAACCTCGAAGGTTTTGTCACCTCTTCAGGCATATACGACATAACTGCCCTTGAGAAGGCAGTTTCTGGCGTGGACGCAATCATTTGTGCCTGGGTGTTCTCGCCAGAGGGTTCTCGCCAGAGGTGATTGTGGAAGGGCAGCTGTTACTGTTGAGAGCAGCTGAGAGGGCGGGTGTCAAGGTGAGTGCTGAGGATTCTGCAATGCAGAACACATGGTATTAAAACCCAAGCCGAAATCCAATGTTCTGACGGAGCTCCATAGATCTCCCATGCCGCTTCGTGGAATGCCGACTGGACTTTGGCGCATCTAGGCCAACATGAGTCCTATGACCCATTCATCGCCTTCGCTGCTCATGTCCGAGTCAGCTCGCGCATCAAGCCATTTTACATGTTCACTGGAATCATTGCTGAGTGGATGTTCTCAGGCCATCGTGAGCAAATCTGGGATCGAGATACAAAGACCAAGTCTTATTTCGGGGACGGCACGAAAGAGTGGATCTGTACCACTGCCAATGATCTCGCCGCGTACACGATCGAGGCGGTCACAGGCCCAGGCGCCGAGCAGGGATGATTCCTGCGCGTCGAAAGCTTCCGGTTCACGCCTGCGCAGCTGATCAAGGAATATGAGAAGGCTCGCGGCGGTAAGGTCAAAGCGCATCTGAAGTGCGCAGGGACTTTAGATGATGTTGTGGCCATGCTCGCCAAGGCAAGGGCAACGACAGATCCAGTTGACCATGAGATGTACATTGGTCTGGGTTATGTTGAGCACAACCTAAAAGCAACACGGGATCATGAGCCGGTGGAGATGAAGCGCTTTCCGAATGTCAAGCCTACATCTCTGCGGAGCTTTTTCGAGGCCCACCCTGAGCGGTAGCGAAGAGGATCCCAGTACACTGGCAGAGGATCTGTAAGGCAATGAAACAAGACTGGCTATCTATTTACGCTGATAATATTTCACTTGTCTCAAACATATAGATGGCACTCATTGATGGGACTGGCCGACAGGCCATAACTGCCCAGGTTCCTAAGACTGCATTGCAGTCTACCAATTTATGGGATGCTGGGGTGATGCTTCTTGTGATAAAGGCCCACTTGTTCACAATATCGTGAGGAATCTTACATTCCGAAGTGCTAAGTCTGATGACGAGGAAGATATTCCTATGTCACGCAGCACATTTCTAAGGCTCGCATGTATGCTCTCCTGTTGTTCAGCCCGAGCCGGAGTGCTAATGCGGAAGATATCACCCTAGTCATCTTCAGCTCTATCTAGACCCTCTTGTGTTCGGATTGGTTGACCAGACTCACGCGAAATTGACTGTAGCTGCATGACCAGCTGAACGCTTGTCTCACAAACAAACTCCTGGAACTTGAGTGCTCACTTCCACGCAGCCGGTCGTGCAACTTCCAAGGTTACCACAGCATTTTTACTCATCACAAATTGCGCCGAAATAACGAACGATGCGGCTTCTAGATGCCCACACATTCGAATTTGAGGAGTTCCTCGGACAAGTAGGCAACGGTATACCGCCTCATACCTAGGTACGATACTCTCTCACACCTGAGGCCCGGATGAGGTGACTTTCAAGGACCACACCGAGAGCGGCAGGGACAGCACCCACAAAAAGGGTTACGACAAAATCCGTGGATTTTGCCGCTTGGAAATAGCTGAAGGCTTCCAATATGTATGGATCGACACTTGCTGCATAGACAAGTCCTCCACCGCTGAGCTATCGGAAGCTATCAACTCTATGTTCCGTTGCTACTGCGATGCTGCTATTTGCTACGCCTATCTGGGAGATGTGGACGGCTCCGTGGGCCCATCCGACTTCGGTGACGGCAATATTCAATCCGAGAACGGATATTCGCAGGGTAAAAAACAGATAGTACAGGGTAGAATCCCCTTTTTTTCAATATTTTAAGGTATTTATTAAGATATATATATATATATATATTTCTAATTTTATATTAACACCTTTTTTAAGTATTTAAGTATATATAATTTAGAGTTATTTAAAATTATATTTTAATTTTTATTTAAGTTTTTACTTAATAAATAATATATATTTATATAAGGTTATAACTTAAGTTCTAGTAAAGTTATAATTATAAAAAATATATATAAAAATTTCTTATTTCTTATAGTATATTTAAATCTTAGATTTTATACTTTTAAAAAAACTTAAATTTAAGTTAGAACTTAAAGTATAATATAGAATATTTTTAAAAAGAATTAAAATATACTACTATTTATTAATTATTAATATTATACTAATTATTATAAATTTGAATTTTATATAAGAATAAAATAGAAATTTTAAGGTTTTTTAATATATATAAATTAATATAATTCTTATAAGTATTAAGCTAATAATTTACTTATAGACTTATTTTAGTTACCCTATACTATCCGTTTTTTGCCCTGCGAATATCCGTTCTCTTCAATCCAATCCGATTGCGATTAGTCTTTCGCTCGCAGCCGCTGGTTCACGCGCGGCTGGACGCTGCAAGAGCTACTCGCGCCATCCGAGGTCATCTTCCTGGCAGCAGACTGCCCCAGGGTGGTCAGAGATCGGCACCAAGAAATCCCTGCGAGGTGCCGTCTCGCACATCACTGGTAGTATCAGTAAGAAAGTACTACACGAGTGTCGATGGGATATACAGTGTTGCGCAAAAGATGTCTTGGGCAGCTTCTCGACAAACCACGCGGTTGGAGGATGTGGCCTACTGCCTGATGGGCTTGTTCGATGTCAATATGCCTCTGCTGTGCGGCGAAGGGCGCAAAGCGGTTTCGTGTCTACAACAGGCTATCATGCAAAGGACGGAGGACCATTCCATATTCGCATGGTCGTATCCCGATGATGAGCATTCTCACACCTTGATGTCCGGGATGATGGCACCTTCACCACAATATTTCAAGAATTCCTCACAGATCGAGGTCCTGAACGGAAGCCATGACTACCAAGGTCCATTTGAGGTGGTCAATCAGCTTCTGATGCTAAGGCTTCGACCGTTGGATGATATTCATGGAATGATGATACAGAAATACGAGTTGAATCCGTGCCTGAATAGTGTGGTTGCAGTTCAACAAGGCAGCAAACGACCGCAAGTTACTCCACAAGATACAAAGATATCCACGGCCCCAGAGCTCCCTCAATCAGTGCAAGGAGCAAACCGAATCCCGAGCTTCTCTGGGCTAGCCTATGAAGATGACCAAATTACTGGGATCAATATCGACGGAATCCGTCGTCCTGGCTCCACGGACAATGATATTGATGGTGGCTCTCAAGTTGGAGATAAGGCCGAGAATTTGACACCGATTGGTCAGCCCACTTGGCGATGATATATCTAGAGAACGGAGATTCGCAAGGTAAAAAACGGAGGGTACAAGGCAACTAAAATAAGTATATAATTAAATCACTAACTTAATTCCTATAGAATTATACTAAACTATATATATTAAATATCCTTAAAATTTCTATTTTTTTCTTATATAAAATAAAACTTTATAATATTTACTATAGTATTAATGTTTAAAAAAAAGGAGTTTATTTTAAATTCTTTAAAAATATTCTACTTTATACTTTTAATTTTAACTTTAAATTAGATTTTTTTCTAAGTAGAAGTCCTTATACTAAAATATACTATAGAATATAAAGTATTTAGAGATATATTTTTATAATTATAACTTTACTAGAAATTAAGTTATAGCTTTATAAAGTAAATACTATATATTAAATAAAAACTAAAATAAAAATAAGAAATATAATTTTAAGTAACTTTAAATTATATATATTTAAATACTTAAAAAAGTAATTAATATAAAACTAGAAATAAATATATATATATATTAGTAAATACTTTAAAAAAATTAAACAAGGGGGATTTTGCCTTATACCCTCCGTTTTTTACCTTGCGAATCTCCGTTCTCTATATCTATGTGACACTGGCAGTTGCCATCTTGCCTCTCAGATGTTGAGTGGATCGAAGTGAGCTGGGATTCTTGCCGTCCAAAGGCCCGGCGCACAATATGGGTGCCATGGTGAATCTACGGCTGCACAACCCATCTATCGTCGTTATAAACAAAATCAGGGGAAAGCCCGAGATTGCTGCTGTTCAAACGATGTACGCTGCGGTCTCCGAGTTCCCGGGAGCTAAACCGCACGATGTATCAATCGACCTCTCCTGGCCTGAGATACGTTTCCATTCCTTAAAGATTGCGGGGTATCGTGCTGTGAGAGAGTCAGGTCCCACCTGGATAGTTGAACCCAAAAAAGATCTGGTCAGATCCTTACAGCCACAAGCTGTCGCGCACGAACGGACTGATTACTTACATGCGCCTGTCGTTTTGTTCTATCACCAATCCGGCAAAGACTCATCCTACCCGACATTATTAATTAGGCTCATGGTTGTCAACCGGTATGTGGCCAGCCAACGAAAAACAGAATCTCTTATTATATGTGATTTGGGGATCTATAGCCCTGCCAGCGCACGATCGACAGCATCAATGGTGGAGGACTTCCGCATTTACAGTGTCAATCTTCTGCAGCAAAGAGTGATGGAGGTCGCATCCGGGCATGATGGCCACTCAGTTGCTATTAGACTCAGGCAGGGACACGGATTTTTCTTTGTAAACGTGTCTTTCCAAAAGGCACACCACGGGAGACTTCAAGCACCAGACGAGATTTCTGACACCTCTGAAATCAAGACGCTAAAGACTCAACTTTTCCCGAAGCTTAAACTGCTCGAGCGTCCTTTGTCGAGCAATAGATACTATGCTACACTCGATGCAGGAGTTCCGATACATGACGGATTTGTCTGGAAATCGCCCGAGTCTTTACCTTCTAAGTGCACGTGATTAAATGATGAGGACTGTGAGTTCTCTCTGATATCTCAAATTGTTAATCGGGACGACCAGCAGACTGACATCAGACGTGTTCAGCAACACAGGGCAGCGTGGCGACTTGAAACCTGCAGAGGGAAATGCACCTTCTCCATAATCTCAACTTTAAAGAGGAGAACGGATATTCGTACCCGAAAAAACGGATAGTATACCTATAAATACTCTTTTTTTAATCTTTAAGCTATATATTAATATATATATATATATATATATTATTCTAATTTTACCTTAGTTTTATTTTTAAAGTATTTAAATATATAAAAAATAGAGTTATTAAGAATATAATTATATTTTTATTTAAATTTCTATTTAGTAAATAATATTTACTTTATAAAGCTATAACTTAAGTATTAATAAATTTATAATTATAATAAAAATATAGTTAAATACTTTATATTTTATAGTATATTATAGTATTAAATTTTATAGTTAGAAAAAAATCTACTTTAAAGTTAAAATTAAAAGTAGAATATAAAGCTTTTTTAAAAAAGATTAAAATATAATACTATTTATTAAATATTAGTTTTATAATAATTATTATAAGGTTAAGTTCTATATAAGAATAAAATAGAAATTTAGAGGATATTTAGTACATATAAATTAATATAATATATATAGGAATTAACTTAGTAATTTTATTATATACTTATTTTAGTAACCGGTATACTATCCGTTTTTTTTGGGTGCGAATATCCGTTCTCTTGAAGAGAGAAGCAGGGGTGGTGGTAGCACAGCATCAATGATACTTATGCAACTCACGTTGCACTCGAGATGATTGTCCCAATCATCATGGTGCTAGACATGCAGTCAGCATTCTCGGACTAAATAGAATACAAGAGGTATATGAAGTTGACGAGACCCCGCACTCTTGCCGCGATTAATAAAATCATCCTGTTGCGAGATCTTCAACGTTCTGTTGAAGTCGTCGGAGTATCCTGTACCGATTCAATCCGTTCGTGATGGCTAGACCAAATGTTGCAGAGGAGTATAACGCCCAAGCTTCAGATTGTATGTACAGATGTACCCTGCTACAACGTCCTTTCGCGATCCCAAGGGTGTATTCTGTCGCTTTAAGCTCAGTCTTTGTAGAAACTGATCAAATAACGCAGATGAGACCTTCACAATCACCACGCCGATCGGGCGTCTGGAGACCGAGCTCTATCTCACCGCACTCGGCGACCCGAGTGGACTAAGCGTACTCGATCTCGGCGGTGGGACCGGCCTCCGAGCTCGCCAGGCAGTTGAGCGTGGCGCTAGCTTCGTGGATGTGGTGGACATCTCTGCCGAGATGCTCCATGTCGGCAAGAAGGAGGCGGTGAAGCTTGGTGTTGGTGACCGTATTCGGTGGTTCGAGGCCGACGTGTCGCAGTCGCTGAGCCACCTGGACCTGAAAGACTCGTATGATATCGTTCAGGCCAATTGGGTATTTGACCATGCAGGGACGATCGAGGCCCTGGACAGGATGCTCATGACTGCCACGACTTACCTAAAGCCTGGCGGCCGGTTCATCTGCGTCCATATCGTCAACCCGAAGAGCCCCAATCTGAAAAGTAACAAGTACGGCGTTTCTTACACAGACCTTGAGGAGATTCCAGGGGGGCTCAAGTACTACGTGACCTTATGGGGAACGGATCCACCAGTCAAGTTCGGAGGGGCCTCACTCGAGGTTCTATATTCCGGGTCTCTGTCAATGTACAAGAAGTATGGGCTGGTCGATGCCCATGTTGTCCCTGTTGATAAGACGCAAATTGTGAAGGGAGACCTGGAATTCTGGGAAGACTGTGTCAAGGAGCCCATCATTGAGTTTGTGACGGCCCTGAAGCCAAACTAGGGAGTGAATTCAGTGGCAATTACTTCCACTGTTAACGCCAGTATTGGAGAACACAGATGAACAGAGCAGAATTTATGTAAATGGGGGACCTAGGCTTGAACTCGAGCAAATCCAACTATAAAAAGAGTTCATAGACTGAAGGTCCAGTGCACGGCGGATGTGTTGCGAACCCTCTCCTTTTCCCATCCTTTCCCTCCTTCTTCTTTTCGCAACGATTTCCCAAGTGGAGAAAGAAGGACATCTGCTGATGTCGCTTCTGAGGGTGTTTTGGGGCCAGGCCGTGCAAGTGCTGAGATGAGTGTGGCTTCAAGTGATGGCGCGCAGGTCGCTATCGGCCGGAATGAGACAGTCGCATCATCAAGATGTGAAGACCAGATGGGAACGTGGCGAGAAAATACGAGAGAAGATACACCCGCGCCATGTCTCACTCATGCCCCTTTATTAGCTTGGCGATCACCGTCCAACCAAGGGATGCTCCCGGCTGAGATTACGGACCCAAGGACCGCACGACAGCTGGGCCAAAATTGCTAGCGACAAGGCAGGGAGGCCCGTCAACGATCTAGATGGGAGCGGGAGGTTGCAGTATCGCGCACGAGCACCTGCCGCGCAGTAATGGCCCAGACATCTACTTGTCTAGGTACCTACCTACCTACCTACCTACCTACCTGGCACGGCTAGGTACCTTTAGCTGCTGCCACCTCAAGATCCCCCGAGTTTAGCTTGACATCGGCCATTTTGAGGTCTCAGCCAATTCGATGCCTCACACGGACATCGGCATGTTTATGTGTCTTGTCCCACGTCCCATTGTGGTACTGCGCACGAAGGGCACACCCACTCGGTACCCTTGCCAGACAGGCCCTGACGGACTTGAACAAGAGTCTGGTGTACAAGACCTGGCCCAAGTGCCTGCTCGCGTGGCAGCCGATCTGCCTCCCGAGGTTGTTAGGAAGCTTAGGTACCTGACGTGAACGTGTCCGAAGTACTGATGTGCCTTTGCTTCCTGGAGTCGCACCTCATCCATCCGCCTTTTCCGCTGACAATCTCGAGCAAATTCCGTCCCAGTCAACCTAAATGCAGCCAGAACCACCTTGTTTGATCGGCCTGAACCACTCTCTCGCCGTCCCGTCGCGTCGCGACGTGCCGTAGGACTCATCATGATATCGAACAGGCTTTTTACCGTCGTCTGCTTTGCCGTCATCTCTGCAGTCGTCCTCCTCCTCACAGCTCAGCATCTCGACCAGTGGGAGAGTACCGGCAGCCACTACTACACAGGCGACTCGAGCCCATATTTTGTTGTCAACGCAAATGGGACAGCCCCATCGCCGCCAGTAGCAGTACCAACCCATGGTCAACACCAGGCGCCTGTCAACCATGGACTGCAGTCGCTACGCCCTGATCATGACCCCGTCTGCGACGGCTTTCCAGACACGTCTGCACTTCTCCTGATCATGAAGACCCGGTGCCTCCGAGGCCTTCGAAAAGCTTCCCACCCACTTGATCACCATCCTCCGATGCCTTCCCGACTTCCTCCTCTTCTCCGATCTCGACCAGCATATTGCCGGATATCACGTCCGTGACAGCCTTGAAACGGTTCTCAATACTGCCAAGGACGACAACCACGAGTTCGACCTCTATCGCCAACAGAAGGAATGTGTGATCGACCAGGTAATGTGCGCCAAGAATTTTGACGGCCTCGAAGGCGCAGGATGGAATCTCGACAAGTACAAGAATATCCACATAGCTGAAAAAACCTACAGGCTAAGACCTGGGTACGACTGGTATTTCTTTGTTGACGCCGACACGTACGTCTCCTGGCCCAATATGGTTCCAGATGCTTCGAAAGCTTGACCCCACAGTGCCTCGCTACCTAGGCAGCCCGACTATGATCCAGGGCAACCTCTTCGGCCACGGCGGCAGTGGCTATGCCGTCTCCAGTGCCGCGATGATCGAGTTCGCAGGACAGCACCCCGGAATCGCGAACAAGTACGACGAGCGGGTGAGGGATGTCTGCTGTGGAGACTACATGTTTGCGACTTCTCTCAAAGAAACCATCGGCATTGAGTTGAAAAGCCTTGTACGTGACGAGCGCTTTGTCGCTGCTTCATCATAGTTGTTTGTGACGCCATGCAGTCTTACAGACCCCTTCTGACTGACTTCTTCCGAGCAGTGGCCGATGACCAATGGCGAAAAACCATCAATGTTTCCTTACGGAGATAGAGAGTGGTGTCATCCCGTCGGAACGATGCACCATATGAGCAGCGAGGAGGTCTCTCAATTTTGGGAGTTCGAACGCAAACGATTCGCTCAGACACAAGAGCCATTGCTTTTCAAGGAGATCTACCACGAGTACTTTGAGCCGAAGCTCATGCCCGTGCGCCAGGACTGGGATAATTACTCCGACGGTTGGTATTACTTGGATTTGGATTCAAAAGACCATGACTGGGAGGACTGGCGAATCGAAAGATCGACCAAGGAAGACAAGAAGACCGAGCTACAGAAGCTGGCCCATCTCAGCGCTGATGACTGCGCCAGGGCCTGTGACGAGCACGCCGAATGCTTTCAATGGTCGTACAAGAACGAATGCTGCGCCATGAAAAAGACCTTCCAGCTCGGAAGGCCCGTTAAAAGGCCTGAGGAAGACATAGAGCGCATGATCAGTGGCTGGCCCGTCGCCAGAATTGATCGATGGATTCAGAAGCAAGGAGAGTGCAAGCAAGTGCACTGGCCCGAGGTCGGGCCTTGAAGCTTTCTTTTGAAATGCGAATGAGACTAGACTCACCACAGAGAGAGTGGGGAGGGGGGATCATGCTGGCGTCTCGCACAAGGTCTGCGACCTGTGCTGGACCCTGTCTCCTCTAGGCAAGGCAGTACAGGACCCGGGGTCGCGAGTGGGCCTTGTCGTAAAGCGGCCTCAGCGGCTCTAGCTGAGGTACCGAGCATACCCGATGGGTGGTTCTGTTTTCCTGTAAAGTTAATTAGACCATAGATTTCTCCGCAGTACTCACCACGGTAAATAGACTGGAGGTCACAAGGAGTTATGACGCATCAATAGCTTCTTTGGGCTTTTGGTACTACTTTAACACACATTTCTGAAGAACCAATTTGCTCCTGCAGTGAGGGCAAGTTGACCATGCAGCTGCCATGTTAAGCTTTCAAGGTTTGTTGTGCCATCTTCCCCGGCGAGCACGGAGGCTTATAGTTCCCGGCTGCTAAACATGCCGGACCATCGCAAAAGATCGATCACGTCACCGGCCCCGCAGACCACGAAACTGATGGATATCGATTTCACAGAATAAGCGCCCTCCGTGACATGTTTTCATAAATTAAATAACCAAAGCTAATGTTTTCGCACACGTCCCGAAAACAAATCGCACTCACCTCTCAACATAAAAGCAAGTCGTTAAACCAAGCTTCGCAGCCAGAAGGACAGCGGTGCTGTGGGACCCCAATACGCAGTGCTCCAAGGACTAGGAATATGTCTCATCTGTCTCTGTTAGCTTTGGTAGCATCTTGCGCCGCTGCCACCGGCTTTGATTGGCAACAGAACATCCAGGGCCTGAATAGCCCACAGCGGCCTCTTCATGACGACGAAGGCATTTCAGCCCACAAGTTGCCCACTCTGAAGCTTAATGATGGGTATAGAATCCCCACGGTATGTTGCTGGAAACCTGTTCTGCAAGGTATTTGAAATCAAGTATTAATCAAGCCTAAGTAAAAAAGATTGCATACGGGTTGGGCACCAAGAATTACAAGAGAGGCGATGATTTCGACCAGGACATTGTGGATGTGACATCAAAGGCGCTATCGGCCGGTTTCACCCACCTGGACGGAGCTGAGTGCAAGTTGCATCGAAACGGCCCTCACCGTAAGCGGATAGACTAACAAAACGACGCAGCTTACAACAACGAGGAAGAGCTCGGCGCCGCGATCAAGTCATCCGGCATCGCTCGCGAGAAGCTCTTCGTGACCACCAAGGCCACCGTCAAGGCTGACAAGCCGATCGAGGAGAACTTCTCAGCGTCACTCAAGAAGCTGGGGCTCGACTACGTCGACCTGTACCTGATCCACTCGCCCTTCTTCGCGGACGGCGACGCCAAGGTCCTCCAGGCCAAATGGGCCGAGGTGGAGGAGATCCGGGCCTCAGGCCGGGCCAGGTCAATCGGCGTGTCCAATTACATACAGGAGGACCTCGACGCGGTGCTGGAGACTGCGAAGGTTAAGCCGTCCATCAATCAGATCGAATTCCATCCGTACCTGCAGCACATCACCGACAGCGGCAAGAAGAGGCTGCTCGACTACCACCGCGAAAAGGGCATCGCCGTCAGCGGGTACGCTGGCCTCACTGCCATCACGAAGGCGGCGCCAGGCCCCGTCGACGGCGCTTATGCCAGGCTGGCGAAGAAGTACAACGTCACCGAGGGAGATGTTGCCCTTCGGTGGACACTAGACCAGGGCGTCGTTGCTATCACGACGAGTTCCCGGGAGGAGAGGCTGAGGGAGTACGTAGGCAAGCTGCCCTCGTTCGAACTCACACCCGAGGAGGTCAAGGAAATCTCGGATTTAGGACTGAAGAAGCATTTCCGGGGCTTCTGGAGGGACCAGTACGATGAAGATGACTGGAGGTAAGTCGGAGTGAGATGTGATGGGACGTGGTAGGATGCCTGAAAACGTGTCGGCCTAAGCCACTATCTTACGCCTTCAACCTCGGCTGTTTGTTGCTAATTCTTGGGTGTGATATTGTTGAAGACTATCGAAGAGTGATAATGGCTGATTGGATTGCATAGAATGTACCTTGAGAACGTATTTCTTCGTATTCGTTATTACAGTTACACGGCCAATCTCTTACAACTTGAAAGTACCACCGCGTTGATCCTCTAATGTCTATCGTAAGATAGAGTTGGGCCGGCAATTCTACGACCCTTGTATTCGAACTGGTTGTGCTGGATAATAAAAAGCCGCAGAACGGCGACGACATCTTTTGAGGAGACGTGCGGAGCCCTCTGATCACCCGGCCATCCCTTCACTGCCCACGCTTTGCACCCGGTAGTCCTAGGAGCTTATTTGGGTTGTCTCACGGTAGGTTCTTCTACAGACCATTTAAGGTTCCCTCGTTATGGGGTTGTTCTATGGGAGGTCGTAAGTTATGGTAATCTGCTGTTTGACCCTTTTCTTGAATCAAGGATAAATTCCTGTGAGCCTTTTTCTTAGTGGATAAATATGGGTTTAACACTAGACTATAGATCAACCTTCTAAAGGATGATCTCCTTCCGGATGATCTTCCATATGCCGATCTCCCACATGGCTTTCTGCGTGAGAGATCTTCTAGCTATGAGAGACTCTTCAATACGAGCTTTTGCAACAATTACTGTCAGATAGTACATTAAATGTGTACATGCGTGCTGTGGCTGCGCAACAAGTAGACTTCTAAGGAACCCTCGTGGGCAGTACACATAGCAAGTGGCCGCATGTGAGACGAATTGCTTGTCGACGACAACGCTACAACATGCTCGCCACTATCATAAACGCAACACATCAATCTGTTAGACGTTCGGCCCACAGACTGGTCGCTACCAGGCCGCAATGGATAAAGCAAGCATCCTCCTTTACTTCCGCGGAGCTCGAGGGCTTCACGGGCAACATTATCGAACTGTAGCTTCAAGCTTGCTACTTTCATCGACCCCAGTACGACACTGGCGGACTGCAGCCTGAACAGCTCTAAATTCTCGAGCTCACCCATCCAATGAAAGATAAGACCACGGGTGATATAAAGACATTGGGGAGCTTAGACCGCAGCGGCCCTTATTAAGGGACAGATAAAAATGATTGGTACCCTTCAACTTTATGGGAGGTATAAACAGCTGTAGCTAGAGAGTAAATCCTCATGGGGCAGATGTGTAGCTTGACTGTGGCGTTGATCAAGGGTCGGTAGGTCTTCCAAAAGGTGCCTTCTAGCCCTTCTGGCCCTTCTGCAGCTTCATACTAGTCAGCACGCTCACTTCGAATACCCCAATACTACAAACTCGTCACGCATCCACCAGTCTGCCATACCACTGCTAGATCATAACATCTCGTTGGACCGAACATGTGGTCACTAGATCGGGGCATTGCCGTGACTGCTCATTTGGTGCTGCATGGTCTGTGCAGCCGGGCCGGGGCCCGGCCCGGCCCAAAAATAGTCTACCCGCACCAATGAGATTGGCCGCAGCGGACGTTCCCAACCTTAGAACGACACCATAATCAATCTATCCACGATATAATCTTGCCTCAAGTGCACCACATTAAATCAAACACCGAGGTCCAAAATCCGTCCGAGAACACGCATGGACAAAAAGGAATTGTGCGAGGATTAGCATGATGGTCTGTGCGCTCGGCACAGCCACACACTAGCCGAACTCCACTCTCAACACCACCAAAAGCAAAATAGGATGTCCTCGGTGAGACTCGAACTCACGACCTTTGGATTGGGATTTTCTTCAGTAATCTAAAGAATCATACGATGTATGAGACCAACGCTCTAACCGACTGAGCCACGAAGACTTGTTTTCACTAGTTCTCGCTGAATTGATGTTGCAAAGACTTACTGGAAGGTTGAGAAGTGATCCCGCTTTTACCACCCAGAGACATGTTTCAAGTTGGGATTTGAGTTGCTCTGTGGTATATGATGACTGTGAAGATACCTTAGACCGGGTTCTACTTGTGGAGAAGTGGTACAGCGGTCTTGATTGTCTCGGAGGTAGCCCCGGAAGCTCTCTCGTGAAAACTGGTTGGGAACTGATTCCCCGTGTCTCTGTTGTCTCCCGATGGGATCCGGTGAGGGTCTTGTCAAGAAGGTTCACAAATGATGAAGAGACAAGGCGGAAGCAAGAAGTTAGAGCAGTATAGACATCAATACATATAGACATAAAACTAGATAGATAGTACAGTCTAAAGAATCAGAGACTAAAGACGCTGCTGGGTTCCCAGAGCCCGAGATCTGTGCTTATGCTCCACCAGTGCTAGTGTTGTTACAGGCATCCATATCCATCACCCTCCGCGCAAGATACACCAGAACCGGTCTGACATGACTGATCTTACAGAGACAGGCAACGAGCTGTTCTCGGCCTATTTGACACTTAGCCTGGCGGCTCAATTTTGCTGCGCACCCACTGGGGAATCGCTTGGTTCGTCAGGGGATGTACGGTACATCGACTGTGTCGACCTGGGGGGCCTGGGCGGTCGAGGCTGAGCCGGCAGTCCAAAGGTTCCCTGAGGCGGTCGCCTCGAGGCACTCGACGTGGATCGGAACGCCTCCACCACAGACTGCCGCCGACTGACCCTATCCACCGGCCGCGGCGGCAATTTGCCCTCGCTCATCATATCCTCCGCTATCCCCACCAGCGATGCAGCATCCGGGGCAGACGGGTAGAAGACGGCGAAGACAGGCTCTGTACCCGTCTGCATGAACGATGAGGTATACGAAGGCTTGAGGATCTGGTGGTGCAGGCCGGTCCTCTCAATCTTGTCCCGGATCTCGCCGCGGGACAGTACCACGGCCTTCTCCGTGTCGCCGGACTTGTTGGCTGAGTAGTCACCGGGTTGTGATGATCCGTTAGGGACGTGAAAGAGAAGATCGATTCGTGCGAAGGCGTATAATGCGACGACAATTATCTCAAATGAGAACTGAGTGACGTAGAAGACTGCCTTGCTGTACAGCACGTCGCCACTGTCTTTGGGACGGGGGTTGAAGGTGCCATATGTCCGCACGGTGGCGCCTGTCGCTAACAGCGCAGCGCCAAGCATGGCCAGCGATGTCTTAACCCTGAGGCTTCCGCTTCCGAATTTCTCTGGCTTTGGTCCTGGAATGGAACATGATATGAAGATTGTCAGGAAGGGAAATGAGACAAGCCAGATATTCCATGATGAGCCAAATTTCAAGAGGGACACGGCAGTATCGGCGCGATCCGGGTTGTCCGTAGAAAGAAAGAACACACTGATCGATATGATCTGAAGTATGATGACTGGTGGAACGGAGATTGCAAGGATTGTTGTGCCCAGGCTGAAGGGTTTGGACCAGCCGACGATGGGATGCATCGAGCGGACAATGCGCTGGGCGAAAAATATGTTGACTACGAATATAACGGCGGCTCTGTAAATCACAAAAGTTAGCAAACAATGTTCTCATCAGAGTTCGGCAGTGACAAGCTCAGCTTACCCTCCGTTGAAGAAGATCTGGGCCGCCAATATCACACCCCGGAGCTGACTGAAAACCCATGTGATCCGGAAAATACATGTGACTGATCGAATCATACAAAAGTCAAACATTAGATCGGACAGCAAAAACTTGTGTCCTCGTTTCGCATTCGCCCTGTAGATGGATATGTGCGTGAATGCCCCCAGGAGAAAGAGAAGTAGGAACACAATCGTGATGGGCAAGTCCACGGTCTTGCTTGGTGGGTTGCCACCCAGTAGATCGCCAGTAGCTGGGTCTATCTCCATTCCCATCCCTGGACCCTGGACCGCCGCGACATTTGGGGCCCTGTTCGGGGCTTGATTGGCACTGGGAGCCTCCATCTGGGCCGCTGCGGATGGTGTGCCGACCTGTGCTGAGCTGTTGTTACCCGTCCCCAGGCCTGACGCGCCCTGGCCTCTCTCCGGGGTCATCTCTCCCCCGGACGCTGGGTTCTCGGCCTCTGCAGGCGGACCAGCCGCTTGCATTGTTGTGTTACCATCGTTAGACACGGCTGGGCCCGGTTGAGGCGGAGGGGTAGAAGGAAGGGCGGGAGCCGGTGTTGGTGGTGGCGGTGGTGGTAAGGATGGCGCGTTACTAGGGATTACAACAGGTGTTGCTTCAACGCGCACTGAAGTAGTTGTTAGGGTTTGTGCTGTTGTTGCTGTGACTGTGACTGTCTTGTTGTCGTCGTCGTCGTCGTCGTCGTCACCACGAACACCTTTTTCTGCCACTAAGACGCATACTGTGGCTATTATGCGATATAGAGTTACCAGCCTCATGGTAAAGAACCAGGTCCGAACGTCGATCAATATTACATGGGCCGAGAGATGCTGCAGAGAAATCCCGAGCCGGGAGACGGTAGATATCAACTGTCTGTAATTAAGTCTTGCAACTTCGGAGCGGCTGCAATATTCGGCACGGATTATAGATCATAACATTCAATCAGGCAAGATGAGAGGGCTATATGTCCAGGTTCCCGGAACCGTAGGGGATCCTGAGGTCATCCCAAGTCCTTCCGGGACAAGTATGCTGTGTTTTGCGCATGCTTTCCTGCATGCGGCATGTTACCTATGTAGGACACCGTAGGCAAGACTGCCAACACGAGTTCGCCTGCGATGGACCGAGATACGCAAGGCTGAGACAATCATTCCGGAACCCAGCTGCCAAGAAAGGCAGTCTTTGGCTTACTCTTACCATCCAAAATTCTCGACGGCTGTCAACTCGTCCAGCCACATCGTAGATTAGACGGGCCTACGGCTCAGTCGGGAAGGCTCCTGGACGAGACAAGGAATTTTCCAGCACACTCCAGTTGTCACAGGCTGTGAAGATCAGACGGAACATGGAGTGACCGCATTCCTGTTTCAATTGACGGTGAGGGTGGTGGAGGAGTCCGAAGTGACAACCTGGTTGTCCAGTCCTCTCAAGTGTGAGCCTTGCCCGGAGGACGCTGAAGCCTTGCGCTATTAAAAAGGGGCCTTCCAGAACCACCAATCTCATCCGTCCAACCTGATCTGCATTCATACGAATCGTGTATGTGACGTTATCATCGCAACAATCCTACGGGACTGTGAAAGAATCCGCAAGTCCGTCCATGCCACCTGGCCGAATATGGGCATACAGGACCACAGCAGACCGGCCTACGACAGAGCGGCCGGTGTTCCTTGCTCATACATATAGTCACTATACCCCAGAGCATGAGCTACATTGATGCAGTGATCCATCGCTATCCGGCTTAGTCTCCCCTATGTCCCCGCCCCGGATGAAGTTTTATTTTGAATCCCACCCGCCTATGCAACGGTGGAGTTGGGTGGTCGGGCCCTGTCATGGCCGTCGGGTTTGGCTCCTTCAGTCCAAGTCCGATCGTAACGCATTTGCATACAGAGTCGAGTTGTGCTACATCAGACAACTTATCACATAGCTCTTGTGTCAGAACTAAGGTATGGTGCTGCCCAGAAGTTTGGTCCAAACCTTATCGATTCCGCGGGCTGTGAACTACTGTCGGGGATCGACTCAGCGAATTATTGAAGCAGCTACCACTGCAGCGCTGGCTTTTAGCAGTTGCTGCCGCAGGCCGGATGCAAGCTATAAGAAACATGTTTCGCTCGTTTCCCAGCCATTAGGGGCTGCTCCCGCTATGTAGTAAAACCCACCGAGTCGCATGAAAACTGCGCGAAACAGCTTAGTCCGGCGAGTACTACAGACCCGGGGGCAACGATTAGCGCAAGGTCGTCTGTCTTCCGCCCGGCCGGCTCTCACCTCAAACGGCCCCAGCCTTGAAAGTGGGCGCAGTCTCGCAACATTTTCCCCCTTTTCGGTTATCCGCCGCGAGCAGGCCGCCCCGCACAAGAGTTTGGCTGCACACGACCACACACCATGGAGGCGGCAACCACTGCAGCTGCACCCGCCATTTTCATGTATCTTTCTTACATGCGGCACGCCGCTGCTCAAGTGCTTTGACGCTGGGCATAAAAAGCTCGCGCCTAGCATCACGTCAAGAAGTGACAACAGGCTGTCAAGATGCGATCTCTGATCTTGCCAATGCCATGCCCATGAACGTCATCCTTTCTTGCTTTCCAGAAGCTCGCAAGGCGGCTTTCACTACGCCAGTGGCGCGCGGGATCGGCCGATATCAAGATCAGTCCGATTCTGGCCCTCTTCGTAGCCCGCGGGGAACGGACGATGGCTAACCTGTTAAAGCCCGAGCTTGCGGGTGCGTGAAGCTAGATGCTCATTATCATCGCCAGACTTGCAGACTGTTGCACGGCGTGTCTTGGAAAGACCTCGGACTGCTGGTGGAGGCTCGGAAGAGCCTCGGGAGACGCCTCATTGCGCCTCGCACTTCACGATTCAACATGTTGCAGTCTTACTAGACACTAGTGGAGGTTGACCTATTCTGCCGCCTCCTGATGGAAGCTAATCCTGCAACGGCCACGACTGAGCATAATGCACCAAGAGCGGGTAAGGAACAACTATCATCGGCGCAACTTTTCTTCTTAGTGCTCAGGGACCTCGTCCGTGTTGGGCCGCCGCTTAGACATGCCAGCCGACTTATTGACAGGTCTCCAAATCAATGCTGGGCCTTTAGTCGCAAGTTGTAACTGCCATACCCTGTCGTGTTTCTAGGGTGGATTTCCAACGGCTAGAAACGACAAGGACGAATCACAGGCAAAAGTGTGCGCACGCAAGAGAGCACATGCGGCGGAGGGATCTCTGAGACTGTTTCAACCGATGTTGGGGTTACAACTTTCCCACCACCCGAACCACCGGCACCCTGGAACCCAAAGCGCATCGGCCAGAGCGAGAGCAGGGCGGAACTAGGGAGCGCTTTGCTTGGCGGGCCTGTCACGAACAACACCATGACCTACTGCTCTCGTCTTCTTCTCTCGTCATTATACGCGCTTTGCTACAACGTCCCAAAAGATCATCAGCCCGCTATAAGCTCTCTGGAAGTTTCATGCGTTCTAGCTCAGCGCCCTAAATTTAGCCTGACACGTTGGCACCGTCATTCAGCGCCTTATTGGCTTCGAGATAGACAGCTAGACAGCCAGGTGCCGAGGATATTCAAAGAGGTAGAAACCGAGCCTGCGGAGCAGGTTGCGAGAATCTAGTCTCAGCCGACTCGTGATTGCAGCTCTGCCGATATATCCTATCTGCCTGACCTACAACTGTTGCGGCATCTGTCGTTCTCTCTTTCCCACCATCGGCCACAATGGTGAACACCGGACATCCGAGCAGGGCCTGCAAGCTTTGCCGGGCCCGCAGAATTAAGTGCGATGAGACAAAGCCACACTGCATCAAATGCAGGAAATCCAAGCGGCAGTGTCCTGGGTACAGAGACCCGTTCGAGATCAATCTGCGCGACGAGACTCAGTCGACCATCAGGAAGGCAAAGGCTGCAGCGGCTCAGAGGAGGACAAGCCGACAGGATGACAGAGAGACGTCGTCAGATGAGTCTCCGACCAAGTCAACTCACTCTGCGAGCGGGAGTTTCGCCCGGGGCAGAGGATCGCCGCACGCCTCCGATGGCTCCTGGGAAACGCTCACCCAGTCTGCATGGTCGTCGCCGTCCTCTCAGGTGGCCAGCTTAAACAGGTCTTCCAGGTCACCGACTTTCAGTAACGGGTTCGGTGTGTTTGACTTCACCTACCCGTCGCCGAACCAAGATAATTCATTCGACTTCAACTCGGCATGGTCCCTACCGGCAGCAGGCTACTCGATTCCAATCAAAAGGGTCGCCGAGGCGCTCGGGTCCTGGGACTTCAGCCGCTCCTTCGACGGCACCACCTGGGGCTGCAGTGACAGCTTCAACGATGGAGGGGGCTCCAGTGTAGCTCCGGTCTATACAGGCTTGCAGACACCACTCGACGAGCAGGCTACTTGTTTCTTCTTGTCAAATTTTGTCTTGACACTCTCAACCGGTCAGAACCCCGGCTTGTTCAGCTTCGTCCTCAAGATACTGCAAGCACCTGGTATCAAGGATACACCTTTCCCGATGGCTTTTACCGCCGTGTCGCTGGCGGCTTTGGCTGGAAGACCCAATTCGAGACACCTACTTCCCAAGTCTCAAATCTACTATAGTACAGCTCTTGTGCAGCTCAAAGAAGTACTGCAAGACAAGAAGCGGGCCACGGATGATGCAACTCTGGCCACGGCAATTCTTATGTCTTTCTATGAGGTAACTATGCTTTTATCCACCTGTACTGTGATATGACATGTTCTAACAGCAATTAGGGATTGGCTAGTGACAATGAGAGTATGGCCGGCTGGTCGAACCACCTAGACGGCGCAAAAGCCCTTATCCGCCTCCGTGGAAAGGACGTCATAACGGAGTCGACTCCTGAAGGTCTTGAAATGTTCCAACTCGTGCGGTCAATGTCGGTATGTAATGTAGAACCAGCGCTCGGCTCTTTGTGGATCATGGAACCCGTGGTCTGCGCCAACAAGCGTATATTCCACAGGGCTGATCTAGTTATCAGATTCGACAAAACATGTTCGGCTTCGTCGCCAACCCTTCAGTTAGTGATGTGGAGTGGTGGGGCCAACATGTTGTCTCGGACAAATCTGGTCACGTTGCCCTCGTCCTCAACATGAAGACAACGCTCATCCGCGCGGAAGCCGATGCGCTCCTCACGTCCGGCCCCAAGACCGCAGGTAAGATTGACAAAGCTCTAGACCTCCTCCGCCGGGCACGCGAGATCGTGACCGAGCTCGGCCGCTGGTTGGAGAACTGCCACCCGACCTGGCCAAAGTTCGTCTCCGGGTGGGCCAAGGAGATCTCCGACGACAGGCTCGACAAGGCCGCCACCTTCCCAGGCCCGCTTTACACGTTTCCCAACGTCTGGGTCGCCGGGAAGCATCTAAACACCAACGCCTCGAGGATCTTACTCGCGGGGATCATCGTCCGGTGTGTGCGGTGGATTTGCGCCCCGTCCGACCATACGAAGACCGACGACTATACCGAGGCCATGCGCATCGGCTGCGAAGAGGTCACAAACGTCATCGCCAGCGTTCCATATTTTGTCACCTGGCAAGGTGATCGCACGACCACTCCGTATTTCCCTTGCGGTGCGCCAACCAGCCCAAAGGCATACAGCGGTGTGACGGCCTTGTACCCGCTGCTTTGTACCGGCTTGAGCGAATTTGTCACGCCGAGGCAGAAGAAGTGGCTTTGTGGCCGATTGATGGGCATGTCGGAAGCCATGGGCATCAAACAGGCCGAGGTCTTCTCCAAGGTGAATTCACACTTCAGATTTTCTCGTCGAATTCTCGGGGATTTCGCTTGCTGACACTCCGTACAGTTCATCTCCAACCAGGCCCCTCCAGTGGCCGCTTGAAACGACTGTTTCTCAGCCCTTTTCAAGCTTGCATTCATTCCAAGAATGAGGGTGTTCAGGGGTAAGCGGGTCAAGAAGGGCTGGTATGAGTTTATCATGACATGATTGATGCAGGGCGTTATATGAGATTACCACACAAGCCCAGACAGGGCAAAGCTATGCTTCAATTTACATCTACACACATTTAGATCACCCCGGCGGGTTCTACTTTTTAGTAAATTCAATCATGACTATTTCAAAAGTCTTGCTCTGCATCGACAGACTCCTTGTTGAGCACCAGGTACTGCTCCACACTCAAACGACTCCGTCTGAATACCTACATTGCCGACAACTTTTTGCGTGCATCTTTGCATCATCTCCCCATTGTGAATACAATTGCAGCTGAATTTTCTCGGGCATGGGAAGCATCGGAACAAAAACTTCACACTAAATTCTCTTACATCAAGATTCAATACATCAATGATCGAAGGAAGTTAGGGACTCATCATGACTAGGCTCCAATCTCATTCAACCATTGCTCCAGGTCGCCTAGTAGGGCCTCAGCGAGGCTTGAACGAACCACGCAATCCTGCCAGCTACATGTCACACACATTTTCTCATGCTTCACAGTCATGAGTGACACTGAGATTGCAGCCGAAGGCACCTCTGCGCTCAGAACGAGCTCTGCGCGGCGTAAAGACCAACCTTCTTGTTCCTGTGCGGCACCGGCTCCTCCATCAATGACACCAAGATTAGTAACGAGCCATGACAAGTGCCTCGCCTTCTTCGCATCGGCGCGCTGCTGAGCGCGCCAGTCCGAGACAAACTTCATGATGCCTATCAGGTCGTTCCGTTCGCCCAACTCTAGTCTTTCCTCGATTTCCTTGCGGACACGGGCCGACACGGACCAGACTATTTCCATAACATCGGCAGGTAAGCTTGCATCCGTGGGGTTTTCGGGCGTCTTGGACCGAATGTCTGCCACAATCTCGGTGTTGAATTCGTGCTCCACAACCGAGACATAATTGCACATAGACTCTTTCGGCTGCAGCCAAGGGTACTTGTGCGTGTGCGGCCGCAAGATGTGCCGCAGATCGAATAGCGTTCTGCTTGCGAAACCCTTCATCTCCCGGAGCAAGGATGTAAGTGAGACTAGAACGAGGGCCTGGATGAGACCGGTCAGGGTGGTGTGGTGCGAACGGCAAGCAGTGACCAAGTTGGTGACGGTCTTTTGGTGGATTGTGAAAGTGTGGAAGCGAGTGGCGAACGGTGAGGCCTGTATTGGGGCCCAGGTCGCATGTGTGTTGCCCGGTGGGAAGATCGAAGGCGGTTTCAGTTCCCTCCAGAGAATCCGCAGAAGGAATGCTGGTGTCATGGGCCAGGAAGACAAAAGTTCTGGATTTGGTGGCAACTTATCAGAACTGTTGGGAAGGTCAACGACCCAACTGCTCGAGTCCTTTGGGTCCCTGGTTGGTATGAGCTCGTCATCCTGCCTTGAGTTCTCATTGAGGTTTCGTAGCAACTCTTGGTGGAATATTTTGCCACTCATGCCATCATGATGCACGTGGTTCCAGACATACAACACCTCCAGGGACTCGGCCCCGGGCTGATGTAGCACGACCACTCTCCATCCAGGCCGGGTTGAGAGATGATCATATCTAGAATCGAGCTGGGTCTGCATTGCTTCTAGGTATGGGGGCTCAATTTGATCCGAGGCCCCGACTTGTCTCCAGTCGACATGATTACGGAGGTTGAGTTGCTCAAGGCGGACGAAGGCAGGGCTTTTGGAATTCTCGCCAGTAATGCCGACTTGCAAAAGGGGCTGGGATAGGACGACTCGGGTGACTGCGTGGTAGAATCTGCCTTGTAGGACCTCGAGGTCGCCAGGATGGGCGAGACTAGGCGGCATGCGGTAGCTGCAGGCCGCAACGGTACCTCGATACTGGTCGAGCGTGTGCATGGCAAGCTGGTAGGCTTCACTGATAAGCTGGATTAGATCGAGGATTGTGGCTGCGGTGGATGGTTGTATGCTTACTGGCCTCCCAATTTGCGGATTCTGGTGTTTGCATCACGGTCGGAGGCATGATGCCTGAGTAAACGGCGGACCATGATGAAATTGAGAATCGAGTTGCTCCCAGACGACGGCGTGGCGACGTCGGTTGTCTGGTTGGGGCTCTTGCTTCGGTGCAGAGTACAGAGTACGGGGTACGGGGTACTGTGTAGAATGCTAGCCCAGGGGAGGCACCATTGGTCGCCCATACTAGGCTTTGGCTCTGTCCGTCTCGGAACTAAGTACCTAGGTACCTTGGTACCCACCTAGGTGGGTAGTCTGCCTGCTACTTGAGCACTGCACAACTGCATCATCTTCTGACCAACACCATCAACGCACGTCTGCGTATGGTGAAACCAGAGAAGCCAATCCAGCCATTCTGGAACGTGGTCATCGGCTAGCAGACGAACGGCTTGATCTATCAAAACTTGAACAGGGGATGATAGCAACTGCGGGCACACTGCACCACCATCCAACGCACCGTCTCCTGGAGCGTCAACAAATGCTGAACCTGCGAGGAAATCCGGTCTGACTCGGTGTGTACTCTTCTCATTCGGCTCCTGGTGCCTGCTCACCCGCAATGACTCGGGAAGGGTAATACCGGGAGGCAGGTCTGCTTCGAGCTTTTACCCCAGGTTCGCCAAGACAGCAGCCCAGCATTCTGGTGTAATGGGCATTATTATTAGGTTCTACCCACTTCGCCCAGCCAGCTTCCCTCCATAGAAACGCCTGCTGCAGCATGCTGGTCTAAGAGGTGATTCGCAACTGACGTTGGTCTTCATCCTTCAAGCTCGATAGCCGGGCACAACAACGCCTTGAACACTGTATGCCCATTGGAGCTGTTAAGACTCAGCGCCGCGCGTTGCCGATCCAAAAGTGGAGTCGTCCCTCGCAGTCTTATCTTGCCATGGTTGGCATGGCCGGATACGGGAGGTATAACGCAGATAAGTCGCCGGTTAACAAATCCGACATGGCCAATTTGGGTCGTACGGGGGCATAATGTATCTCTGTTGGGGTACAATGTTACGTCGCATCGAGGCAAATGAACCGTCGGCTCTCGCCAGACACCAGGTGCACTACCTGATCGTCCCTCTATATTGGACTGCCAATCTCGCCGAGGTATTTAGATTCGAAGACGAACTTCGCCTGTGCCCTTCTGGTTCTTACATTGAACCTGGCAATTGACTTCTCCTTCACAGGTGCAGGAATGGCGGAACTCAAATCGACTAGTTCGGGTGTCTCTCCTACCCCGGACAAGGAGGCCAGTACTGTCGACGTGAGCCAAGCAACGTCCGATCTTCAGAAAATCAAGCACGCACATCAGTTCGACCCAAACCTGCCACCGGAGAAACTGGACTTCATCAACAAGGCATTGCACGATGGTGATGCCGGGGAAATAATCGAGGCTGATGCGCTGTTCACCGAGGACAGTCCATATGACGAGGTGCGAGCGGCGGTGCGGGCAACAGATTCCGGAGGAGTCGCTAATACGGTGAGTGCCTGGTTGAAATTGAGTGCTGCGAATCACATACTAATTCTTGCCGTTGGGTTAGGTACGCGCCTGGATACTTGGCTTGTTCTTTGTCACAATTGGAAGTGGCCTGAACATGTTCTTGAGCATGCGGAGTCCTGCAATTAATTTTCCATCCTTGGTCGTTCAGCTGCTCGTTTACCCCATCGGCTGCTTCTGGGCCAAGGTTGTGCCCACCAGGGTCTTCAACACCTTCGGTGTGAAGTGGACTTTCAACACGGGGCCTTTTACAATCAAGGAACATGTGGTCGTCACTTTGATGTCCAATGTCTCTATTGGATACGCTTACAGCACCGATGCTCTGCTCGCGCTTCAGGGAAAGCCGTTTTACGATGTTAACCTGGGATGGGGCTTCCAGCTTCTCTTCACGTTAAGCTCCCAGCTCATCGGAATTGGTCTGGCGGGTCTTTCCAGGAGATTCCTAGTCTGGCCAGCTGCGATGATTTGTAAGGAGTGAGCCTTGACCCAACCCTCCCCAATCAAGACTAACGTCCACAACAGGGCCAAACCAATTCAGTAGCACGTCTCTCTTCTTCGCATTGCATGACAAGAGCAAGAGTGATGGATCTGAGAGTAACGGTTGGACCATCAGCCGTTATAGGTACTTCTTCTATGTCCTCATGGGCATGTTCTGCTACTATGTAAGCAACTACCTAAGACTTGCACTCCGAGGAAATCTCATGTTGTTGAGCGTTGCTGACCTCCGCCCTGCCCAGTGGATCCCGGCTGTTCTGTGGCAGGTAAATACCCCTATTTTATTTAAAAGACTTTATAAAACCTCACTCGAATAAAAAAGTCCTTGATCTAATAATAAAACTGATGCTTTAATACCGAAGGGACTCTCCGTCTTCGCCTTCATTACCTGGATCAAGCCCAAATCCGTCGTTGTTAACCAACTATTCGGTGGCTATACTGGACTCTCTTTGATTCCAATCACATTTGACTGGACATATGTCACTGCATATTTGGGTGACCCCCTTCTCGCCCCAGTACATACCGCAATATCTGAGCTCACGGGTCTCTTCGTGTTTGTCATCCTGGCAACAATCGGCATCACCTACTCTGGAGCTATCTACAGTCAATACTTGCCAATTAACACTTCTCAGACATACGACAATACACAAAGCAAATACAACGTGAGCAGGATCTTAGGAGACAACTTTACTTTCGACCTGAAAAAATATCAGGAATACTCGCCGCTCTTCCTGCCGCCTACGTTTGCACTGAATTACGGGCTGTCTTTTGCAGCCTTGACAGCGGCATTGGTGCACTGCGGCCTGTTCCACGGAAAGGAGATCCTCTACCGACTCAAAGCAGCCAGAAATCAAGAACCGGACATCCACATGAAACTGATGCGAAAATATCAGGATGCACCTGACTGGTGGTACCTTGCCCTTTTCGTCATCTCCATGGGCCTCGGCCTCGCCACAGCTCTGGGATATGACTCTCAACTACCTTGGTGGGCCTTTTTTGTGGCCATCATACTCGCCGTTGTGTTCATGATCCCGTCTACCACAATCCTAGCTATATCGAACCTCGCGCTGGCCCTCAATGTTCTTTCTCCATTCCTGGCTGGCTTCATGATACCAGGTCAGCCAATTGGCGTGATGATTTTCAAGGTCTACAGTACAATCGTACTCGGTCAGGCTCAGACATATGCCGGTGACCTGAAGTTGGGGCACTACATGAAGGTCCCACCAAGGATAACCTTCTGGTGTCAGGTGGTGGCGACTGCTTGGGCCACATTTGTGCAAATTGCGGTCATGAACTGGACATTGGGCAACATCGACGGGGTGTGCGATATGTGAGTTGCTCTTGTCGACAATTTCACTTGGGTTGTTTTACCAACTAACCTTGCCAGTGACCAACCCGCCAAGTTCTCCTGTCCCAATGGTCGTGCATTCTTCTCCTCGTCGATCGTTTGGGGAGTTATTGGCCCGTACAGAATGTTTGGAACTGGTTCCATATATCAGTACTTCAATGTGTTCTGGGTGATCGGGGCCGTCCTTCCTTGCATACTCTACGCCGTCGTCAAATATGGTGGCCGCTTGAGCTGGATAGGCCGCACTCTCCATGCACCAGTCATGTTGGGAGCAATGGGATGGCTCCCACCGGCAACTCCATTATCGTTTTCGACCTGGGGAATCGTCGCTTTGATTTTCAACCACTTCATCAAAAACCGATTCCACGGATGGTGGCGGCAGTACAACTATGTCACTGCAGCTGCTCTTGATGCCGGACTCATCATCTCTACCATCGTCATTTTCTTCGCCATTGTAAGCATGAGCTCATGTTCATTGTGGCCTCCTTTGGTGACTTGGACTTTCAGTTCTGGCAGCATATATCTCGAGGACAGATATGGAGGCTTGAAACCCATGCATTTTGTCGTGACAAAGTTGATAGCTGATATGATTTGCTGCAGACTTTCCCCGGAGCAACAATACCACAGTGGTGGGGCAATGTTGGTGTCTATAACACGATGGTAGGACATGGGTTTTCTTTTATCCCCGTCAAGGCTTTTTTTCTGACTTCATCCCCAATTTAGGATTCAGAGTACACAGCCATTCTCAAAACAGTTGGTGAAGGGGAGACTTTTGGACCGACCACATGGTGAAAGTTGGGCACATGCCAGGCTCTGCTAATCAGGTAGAAGACCCTCAAAGTATGATCGAATAACAATGTGGTTACATACTCTTGAAGACCATGATTCTCAGCCAGGACCCGGGAGGACTGCCTCTCGGACTTGGCCATGAAGTCCATTCACTGCATGAACCCCACAGGTGGCTTTTTCAAGGATGTGCACCCTGAGGCACGCGTGGCAGCCCGGCTGTGTGCTGAATCAGTGCTGATGCCAAACCCCGCCACACAGCTGCTATGCCATGAAGGATGCACTTGTTCCAGCGCCAGGTCGAGCACCCACAAGGATCCGGATGTGGCTGTAGCCCTGTGTCACAAATCCTCCAGGCAGACTTACACCAGGCAACTGCCGATCCAAACACTGCTGAGTCTTCAACCGAGTCTGGTCAATAGAGTTTCTTCTTTTTGAGCTTTTTAAAACACTTTTCGCTCTCTGGTCGTTCCTGTAATCCGGTATTGCAATTCATCCTTGAACCCCATCATTGTGCAGCCAATCAGTTTATACCCACCAGCCAACAACATGCCTCGCTTCCCACCCGACAGCGGCGTTAGCTCGACCGTTTTCTTGCGCCGCGTCACGATAGTGTCATTTCCGCCTGCTTTTCTGATCCTCCTCATCCATGGAATTGGCTGCAGCTGGGCTTTCCCGGCCCTGGGAATACTTCCTCTCGCTGTCTCTGCCGTGCTGGGCGGCCTGCTTTTGCACCGCGACCGCGTTTCAGCTCTCGGGTCGCCTACCCAGGCTTTGACGCCAGAAAACATATTCTACGCCGATACAGCTCTCGCCGTATGGTATCTTCTTTTCCTCATTCCAACATGGGTGTTTCTTGGTAGACCTTCGGAAGAAGAGATGATTATTCTTGGCACATATGGCTCAGTCTTCCTCATGATAAACTTGTTCGTTTCCATGATCCCACATCCATTCCACATGGCTCTTTTACTAACACTGGCTATGTCAGCGGAATACATTTCTACTTTGCTGCCGCCGAGGCTTTGCACATTGTCACAACTAGACGAACCCCATTTCAATCACTCGCTGCAGAATATACACCACTCAATGAGGAATACATGGATGATGTTGAGACCATGGAAGAGGGAATTGCAAGACCAACCTAAAGTTTACCTGACGAGCCAAATTCACTTTGATAATGGTCACTGTATCATCAAATGGGTACTATCAGAGGGGTATATTTGATTTTGAGGGCTTGGTGGACATGATTTTGGACCGACTACATCAGAAGAGATTGGTGTTGAGTGGTAGGCCAACGCTTTCAGTCGAGACCGAAGTGCATGTTGGCACTTGCGTATACTTAATTTATCCCATCCTGGGTACTTTACAAAAATAAATATGGTTCAAGGCGAGCAGAACGGAACAATCGGAGGACTGTGTTGGTGTTTGGTTCTGTACTAGAAGCTCGTTTGATATATTGCTCAAACTTGTATTCTATCCATGGAATGGCATGGATTTGTGATTTGCACCATGCATCCAAACGAACGCGCTTTTAGCGCCTGCAGATGTGGCCAATATCAAAACAAAACAGCAGAAACACGCTTGAGTCCACTCTATCAGATCTGCAGTACAAGCAGTGCGCGACATTCTTTCCTAATTGCTCGTATGAATTTGCATCGGTCACCATCAGAGCAACGAGAAACAGCACGTGGGGTCGCTTCGCACAACAAAACTACGATTCACTTCTTCTGCTTGGTGCTGCACGGTCTGCCATAATCTGTTACTTGAGTTCCTTCTCACATCACTGCGTCCTTTCAAATCGACCTTTGCTTTCTTGAACCACGTCAGAATTGCAGGCTCTACCCCTCAACGGCGCCATTTCATGTTGAAGTGCGTTGCCGACCATGTTGCCCGCAACTCTCTCCACCAAATACGGTCGGTATAAGTCGAACCAAGATGACCTCGCAACATTCCTTGCCGTCACAGGAACCCTCTGTGGTGCCCCGGCCACCCTCACCAAGCCCATGAGCCTGTCATCCGATAACACCAAGTCAATCCGGCCCAAGGGTAAAGACCGAAAATTGGCCAAGCAACGAGCAGCTGCCAGCACCATTGATCAGTCGACGCGCCAGAGGGCTCCCAAGCTGGCACTGAGCAGCTATGTACCCCTTGCTGAGGTCATTGCGAAATCATCCAGCGTGCATGGAAGAATTCCGAAATGGATCATCACGGTAATTGACAAGATTATTAATGACCGCGAGGATTGCTTCCGTCACATAAATGGGGAGAACGTGGCAGCCTTTCTTGCCAAGGGCAAACAAGACGGCCACATCCACCCGATCAATGTTCTGGGGCGTGTACGATCTATCCTGGCCCCAAAACAAACCGATCAAGCCACGAGAGCTCAGAAAATGAACCAGCCCAGAACTCCAATGAAGAAAGTGCTTGGTGAAGTTTCTGGCAATGCCACCGCAAAGAGTTCGGCCAATATGTTTGCTGAGCTGAGGCTGAAGTCACCCGAGAGCTCTTCCTCATCGAACGGCGATTCCGGCGAGCACAGATCTGCTCTTGAAGCCGAGGATATGGACAAAGCCAATGCTTGGAGGACCTCTCTTAGTGAGTCACGTTGTGTTCAGTGAATACTGAGCCGTCTCATATTACCCGGCCCCTTTTTTTCTTCTGTTTTTGGACACTCACTGACAACTGGGCGTATAACACAGCTCCTGCCCAGGTATTTGCAGCTTACCCCGAAGCCTCACGGGAGGAAGCCTGGCTCGCACTCGGGTCCTTGCGAGATGAAATGATGTCTATAAGGCGGGCAGTCTTGAAACAATGGCATGGATGGAGGAACGGTACCGTTGACCTAGCGGCTGCCGCTGTAACCACTAATACGGCCATTGACCTCGTCCGTTGCATGGAGAAGCAAGCTAGACCCATCATCGAGTCGTACACCAACAGTCTCGACGCCAAGCAGACTCAGCTGCCCGTCTACTGGTACTCCTTAGGTAGCTGGATCAGAGACATCAACGGCAAGACTTGTGGGACTAACGTTTACGCGCCGCTCCTGGGAACAGACAATGAAAGCCTGAACGATCACCCACAAGACTTCAGTGCACCCAACTCCGCCAAGGTTGGGACCGAGGAATATGAGGAGTGGCTTCTCGACTCCCAGAGCTTTCGATGGGCGTACACGTTGGTACAGCTCTACTGCATGGAGTTCTTTACCAAGGTCAATCCAGCATACAAACGGCCCGCTGGCTCGGAGCCATTGCGTCTTGGAGCTGGGGCACGACCAGATGATACCAAACTATTCGAGCAGGTGCGGACATGTCGCGGTCACGACGTTCAATGGCTGTACGAGCTCTCTTTCATGGGTAACTACGGTGTCGGCCCCGTGTTTCCTTTCATCGATGAAGTGTCCCGTGGCTTTCGCATCAGTGAGTTTTACCCTAGAGAAAACGTCCCGACTGAAACTCTCGCCATTTTGTACGCATGGACTGAGTTGCAGGTCGTGGATGGCTCTTTTATATTTTGTCATTCTTATTCCGAGAGCTGACTCTGAAATTTATCAGTGCACGAAGACGTCGACATCAAGCTTTGGGCCGTCTTCGGCGTCCAGCTATTCCGGGAAGTGAATGAACTCCTAGGAAATGCCACTCAGGCCCAACCCGTTCAAATTCTAAACAATTTCCTCCGGGGCGGCCTCGACCTCTTTCAGAGAGCCTATGAGCTCTACACATCCGCCATCTTTGTAGATCCAGGAGAAGAAATTGACGACACGCCCAACGGACCTTCGAAGACAGCTCAGATGGGACATACCGTACTCATGTGCTTACTTCCCCAGCGACTTGATGAGGAGATCGAGAACATGGGACACACGAGCTACCCAAACCTGAACAAGTGCTACTTAATGACATACCATCCAATACTCTGTGGTCTTCTTTTGCACGCAGCGCGATTGATGCAGCAGGAGTGTGGTATTGTTGCTGAGAAATGTACCAGGTCAATCATGAAAATGGCACATATCTATAATGCTTGTTCCAGCTACGACCTCGTCACGTCCAGCTGGTATGATCTGGAGTATTGCATGAAAGAGTTGCAGGCTTCCAATATCTTCATGCTGGGAAAGCTGCCAGATAAGAAAACGGAAGACGCTTTCGGCAAGGCCTTTCTGTTTGCAGCTGGAAGCATTTCACTGGCTTACACTGCGCCGGATTGTCGAGAGAGGCAGGGGAGACGCGGTCACAAGGTTGGCGATGAACATTTCAAGTACCGCAAGAAGGGCCAAGGCAAGGTGTTGCAGAAGCTTGGCCCGGTCTCACTCATGTTTGAAGACAGATTCTGCAGATGTGGTGACCGTTACGAACTCAACGAAGAAGATCTGCAAGCCATTACAGAGCGCGCGGCAGCCTACAAGGACATTGAGGATGGGAAGACCCACACGGCCAGAAATCCGAAAGCTTCTCGATCCATCGCCAAAAAGTCCAAGTCAATTGCCCAGCTGCTGGCTGATCTTAGCTTGGGCCTTGACCAGGAAGTGCCTCTGATCTCTTTCCCCTATATCTGCCTCAACGTCGAGTGCGCAAACGTCATCTGGAAGACAGAGAGGGCACTATTGTCCGCGTATCCCGAGTTATGCGACAGCGACGGCCTGACTCCCAGCTTTGGGAGCATAGCACTCGCACTTCTCACAGGAGACTGTGGAAAGCTTTGGGTCGCAGCCGATGAACTCCACAAATACATCGAGGATAAGACTCCAGAAAGCACCAACGGCTCGGTGGGACTCGCATGGATGATGGAGAATATCCGATTGGCTCCAAGCGCCCGAATCGCAGAGAAGATGCAAGAGTATATGCGGAAGCGGCACGAGAAGAACCTTGGTATTACTACCGACGTGGATAGTCACATCGAGGAGAATGTCACTTGCAAGCAGGAGAAGGCTCGCCAAGAGTCAAGCAGTGCTGAAGAAGCCGATGGCCTGCTGTTCTTGGAAAAGGTTAAAGAGGCTAAGAGCTGAGGAGACGAGTGCCTCGTTCGGACCCACTCGTCGTGTTCTATTCAAATCAGGCGATGAAGGGCTCACGATGCGATGCGCACCAGGCATCAAGTACTGGCGTGCGAAGACCTATGCTGACATCAACCAATTGGAGTTGATTCGTCAGGACCAACAGACTCTGGAAGACCTTTCAGGTCTTCATCGTCCGGAACGGGCATTGGCTTCTGGAAGGGCGGCAGGAACCCGGAGCTTTGCGTTCTGATGTATTCGTAATATGTACTCGTATTGCACATAAAGACTCTGTACATCCTGTTCAGGAACAATCAGGCCGATTTCCAGGTAGACCGTAAATTGTAACACTATGATACTCTGAAGCAGGTCCCTTCATCCTCATTCTAAGTCATGCTGGGATCATCAAATCTTTCCTATGCCAATACCGCTATCTCTCCTCCCTTTTGACGATGTTCGAGCTTGGACGTTCAAGTTTTTTGCTCTCTGGACAGACTTCCATTTCTCCAGTCCCATCCAATAACTTAGAAATTGACCAACCTGCTTTTCGTCTACCTTGGGAACCTCCCTCAGTGCGCTCGAATATTCCTGTGCTTAAGAAACATCAAATGCCCGATGTGCACGTTGAGGAGGTTGGCCATTACCACCAACCGCACCGTACCGCGTCTTGAAGTGCTGGAGCAGTCGATGATTGGGAACTGCATTCTCCAGAAGGCGCACCCATTCCGTCCCAGGGACAGCTTCGAAAGAGAAGTTGTTTCTCTTCAAAGCTGGCAGGAACTCTGTGTTCCATTTTAGTGGAGTCGTGCTCGAGACATGAAATATTCGTACTTCTTTAGCATCGTCACGAGATCGATCGCGGAAGGCGAGCTCGACCACGGCAGTCCCGGCTATGTCGACTGGCAGCCAAAACGTCACGTCGTCTTCCTCTATAAGTGGAAGCGCACCGACGCTCAGGGCGCCCTGTACAGTCAATGGAATTGCCTCCTTGGGATTCCATTTTCCGTGCTTCGTGTCTCCAACAACCTGCCCGACTCGGAGCACCTGAATTGGAAGATCGATACCCTTCTGCGTAGCATACTTGGCGGCTGCGAAGCAGATCTCCTCCGCTACCCACTTCGACTGTCCGTAGCCCAGAGAAGTTGTGGCCTCCCATCCATACCTGGCTTCCTTGACCACACCTTGTTCTCTTGCTCGCATTACAGTGGCGATGCTGGATATGAACGATAAAGTTGGCTTTGATTGTAATGGGGAAGACATTGAAAGTGCCAGTAGTTGAGAGACCGAGGCAATCGATGGCTCGAAGGATAACAATGACATGTTGAAATTCACGGCCCATGCCGCATGAATAATATCTGTGAAAGTGGCTCGCAAAGAATCATACTGTTTCTCGCTGAGACCGAGATTATCATGTCCAATATCAGATGCCAGAGCGACCACTCTCAGTCTGGCCTCGTGACCTGCCACTTCTAGACGGGCCTCACGAAGAGACTCAGCTATGCGTAGCTCTGCCGCCTCATCTGAGTCCGCTCGGACAAGGCAGTAGATTCGATCCACGTTGGGCCACGAAATGAGCCTATGGAGTACATGGCGGCCAATGAAGCCGGTTGCCCCAGTGAGTAGCTGGAAAATCTTAGCAATACTTCGAGGAGTGCAGTGTGGTGGGTGTGTACTCACGACAACGCGCCCAGTGCCAGTCTGCATTTTCCTACTAGTAGTTTCGATGGGGGGAAATTGAGTGTACTTTTGTATCAGTCTCTCTGTGATGGATCTTTCAGACAATCTCGTATCCGTAGGGTCTTGCGAGCTTCTCAGCGCCAGAACGAAGTCAGTGAGCTGCCTCACGGTGGGATGCTCAAAGACGACATTGGTGGTTAGGTGATGTCCGCCGACGTTGACACGTCGGAGGAGCCGCGAGCGGACATATGATGCTTGTAATGAGTCCATGCCCAACACAAAGAAGTCATCGTTAGCGCCCAATTTTGCGTCTCCAGCTGGGAGAACCGAGCTCACGACTCCGCGCACGATGCCTTCGACCTCGTCATCTGCGACGGAGATGTGTGCGTTGCCTTGGGCTTCTCTTGTGGCATAGTGCGCCTCGATGTCCTCTTTGCACACTTCGAGGAACTTGGAACGAATAAGCGTATCCTTGGCCGTTCTTGGAACTTGGCTGCCAGCCTGTCTGAAGATGACGGAATCAAGAGAGGCTCGTGCATAGGCTGCGACTCTAGAGTTCCCTAGCTCCAGTTCAGGAGCAATGCGAGCCACCAGCTCCTCTTTGGACAGCCCCGATGCGCTGGCCGATGGCACCACTATCAGACCGACGGAGTCCTGCCCTGTACCAAACGCCATCACAGTGTCCACGGTCGGATTCTTTTCCACGGCTTCCTCTAACTGATGCGGATCTACCTTCAGGCCATTCACCAAAACGATTATGTCGTCGGCCCTGTGGGAGGATTTCCACTTCTTTGGGTCCGCGGGATGGCGCACAAAGAGGTCCTGGGTCGCACAAGACCCATCAGGCCTGTTGGACGTGACCAAAGTGGGCAAACCGGGGAGCACAACCAAGTGCCAGAGACCTTGCTCTTCGTCGCCGTATGGCTCGAATCTGAGATACGGCTCTACCCAAGACCAAGCCATCAGCCAGATCCAGTCTCTTCCCGAACAATTAGCCATCAAGCCACCGCTTTCCGTCTGCCCGTAGGGTGACACGATGTTCACACCCTTCTCGACCAGCTCGTTTCCCAGCAACTCTGGCGTGGCCGCACCCGCTACTGCGACGCGCTGGAGCTGGGCAAGCCTTTCCGCACCGCCAGGGGTCTCATTGACGAACTTGAGCAGGTGCGGTACCGTTGCCAGAGCCTTGCTGCTCGTGATGTCTAGTGCTTTGAGGATTACTGATGCGGTCATGGGACGCGATGCGTTGAGGGCACTCAGTCGGAATGTTCCCCAAAGCGTGGCAATACAATGGGCGAAGCCGAAACTGTGGAAAATAGGAAGTGTTATCACCATGTCCGGCTGTATGTTTGCGATGTGCCGTGCCAAATTGTTGAGATCCCGGCTCACATGGCGAGCAACAGGCTTTGGCAGACCGGTCGTCCCGCCGCTGGATAACAAAGAAGGGCGTGTGGTCTTCGTCCTTATATTCTATAATGGGGAGGTCGACTTGGGTACCACGACGTGACATAGTTTCGAGTTCCGCTACTTGGGTCATATGAAGGAGTCTGAAATCTGGCAGGTCCCCTTGAGTAGTTTGTACCCTCTCCATTGCTTGGATGGAAGAGCCAAATGCAAAGACTGCTGTGCAACGCTAAAGCCGAATGAGGTGCGCCAATCCATGGTCGGGTAGCCGCGGAGAGAGGCACACGGTTGTCAGGCCCATTCGACTGAGAGCAAACAAGTGGATGTAATACTCAAGGCTGGAGGGCCCGACCAGGGCAACTGCAGGTGCGTCACCGGATCTTGCGCATTGCGCAGATTCTCTGAGCGATGTCGGGTACGTACTTATTGCACTCCTCGTCAATCGGTCCAAGTCCTTGGCTGTGTAATCTGTGAATTCCAGCTCGTGCGCCGGGTAGGAAAGGATCACCTTGTCGGGCGCAGTCTCAACCAGTCGGCGGAGGAGGACGTCGACGGTAACCACATCTGTTGATGACTAAGGATTCATGGTGCGGAATCAAGATGTTTGGTACTGACTTGGTGAATCAGAACAGATAACGATATGGCTTGAAAGGAAAACAGCCTCTGTTATATTTGGTTGTCATGGCCAAGAAAGACCGGATCTTCTTCTAGTTTGGCATGAGCAGTCCCAAGTCCGACTCAGGAGAAACATTTTATGGTTCTTCGCAAACTAAATGCGTTGAATGCTGTCATACCATCGGGCATAGGTGTTGAAAGTTCGCGGGGCTGTTCGGCGTCGTCAAGGGTCATCCCGAGTGGTTGGGGTCCAACACCAATCTCTCATTAGGGTTGCCTCGGATGGCACATTAGGCTTGAAGCTTTCACATAAAGTTCGCGGAAGCTCGGCTTTGGACTCAGCAATTGGTGCAGCCAAATCGGTCTGAATCGACACAGGCTGAGACTGCATCGCTTATCGCGAACATGATTTCAAAGCAGACAATTGCTTTTCATTGGTACGGCGGGTCGTAAATCTTGTTCGTTGCCACTATTCCAGACCATACCTACCGGGGGGAGGGGGGGTTTTTAACATAGGCACGCAATAAATTCATAAATTAACATTTAAATAAAATTAGGAAATTATAGTAAAAAGCTAGTAAAATACTAATAAAATACTATTATAGGTAAAATCTATTAAAGGGTTAATATTATATTAGAATTAAGACTATATTAGAATATATTAGTATATATTAGTATATTATAGGAATTCTCTAAATCTATTAGTTTTAGTCTTTATAAGTTAGCTAGTAAATTAGAATTCTATATTTCTATATATCTATAGCTTCTAATAAATTAGTAATAGTTAAGCTAAAGAATAGCTAAAAAGTAGTTAGGTTAAGGATAAATTAAAAAAAAAAGAAAAAAGGTTAATCCTAGTAGAGATTAAACCCTATTTTTTACTTATATATTAAGGCTTACTATTATATTATAATATATTAGTAATAATATTATATTAAAAGTAAGTAAAGTATATACTAGATATAAAATAAAAATATATTAGTATACTTTTAACCTAGTATAAGTATTTTAAAATTATATTAAGATTATATTAATAGCACTATATTATTAATTTAAGATACCCCCTTCCCCCTAGTAGGTAGTCTGCCCAGGTCCGGACTGTTATTGATTCCCGATCTCTTCTTTCTCCAAGCCAGCTCAGCTCAGTGTTGCACTGAGCTGCTCAGAGATCATAAGTCCGCCAGATAGGCTCCAGGCAATCACTCTAACAAAACCAACTCGGCAACAATCGTGATAATTCTGTGTCACGTCCCCTTTGCCTGTGTTTTGGCGGTCTAATATCAATATCTAGGTATACACTGACGCAACCTGCTGACATGGTAAAAGACAGTTGGACGGGTAAATTGCGAGCTACGCCGTCAGCTTTCTCATCACACTGCGTCGTGTCAAGTCCGTGTTGCGCTTCTCTTGTGTCCTCGTTGTAGTTCCTGTAGACCTTTTTACATGGTTACAGGTCTTGATATTTGTGTCTACGATTAAGCGCGGTTCATCTCACTCTATTCCTTTGTACTGAGCTGCAAAATGTACACCAAGAGGATTTGAGTCATCTAACTAATAAGTGTCCCTCCCATTCTTACTTTCGATCAACAACCTGAACCTGATGGTAAAGCACCTTAGCGATACAGGCTATCCGCGTCGAATATGCAAGTTGGTGATCTCTGTAAATGACTTCACCACAGCCATAATCTCAATCTTTACATTCAGACGCGGCAGCAGCCTTTTTGCGTCTAAGCACCCGCATTGAAGGAGATAATGCCAGTGTCTGGATTAATCTCGCCCACGGGCCCAGGGCCGTCCTGCGGCTTGCCGTCCAAGCCAGGCGGATTCTGCCCCTTATTTTTACTGCCTTGCTTCGCTGGGCTTCGGGCAGCATTACCGCCTCCGTTGTTGGCCTCAGAATTGCTGTTCTGGGGGATTGCAACGGCAAAGGATGCCAGGGCGGTGATGAGAGCTAATGAAAGCTTCATGGTCGTTGTATTTGAGTAGAGAAGTAACAACACGTAAGATAAAGAATCTTTGTAGGTAACTACTGAAATGTTGTCACCAGGACAAACAAGCTCAGCTGTTGGTAGCTGTTAGAACGAATTTAAATCTGGTGCAATCAGTCTCACTTGCCTTGAATAGAATTGAATGGTATGGAATGGGATAAAATGTAATTGGGGTGGCTGCAGACCGAGTCGTCTTATATCTCGTCTCCGGCCGCTGTGGCAGGTCAAGTACTACTAGTATGTGTATCAGGCTGAACATTTTTCCTGTTCACTCTCAAGGGGCTTGGCATGGTGTTGAAACTGTTCTGTATCTGTATGATCTCCCACTTCCAAGCTGCCTTGACGCTATAGTAGCATCTTTGAGGCAAGGTACCCTAGCCGCCAGTCAAGGCTTAATTTTCTGACGTGGTACGGTATAGACACGGCCAATGAAGGTCAAGCCCAAGCAGCTTGGAATAATGCTTGACCTAGGACATAATACAGATACCCCGAGTCTTGTGCTGAATCCGCTGTCATTGTAAGGCGACGTTTACCGGTGGTCATGTCTACAACTCCAGGTCAGAAACTCCGATAAACCTCTACATATTGCTAGCGTGTGTTTCTAGGGCGCTCAAAATTCGTGGCTCCTTTCACGTAGAGCTCAAATCGAAACGTGGAAAGGCCTGCTGGTGATAATTGCTAAGCATACGACTTCTGGGCCAGCCTGTGATCTAGCTAGGATGGATTGCCTAGGATGAGATCATCTAGATTCCTCGTTCAGTACTTCAGACCTATTGTTCGTTTCAGGTTCTCTTCAGCATGGCGGAAGCCTGGATTTAGGGAATTTACTGGTTTCACACCAGGCATAATCGTTCTCAGTCATATTCTCATACCGGTTATGCTTTTTTCCATAATTTGAGCGGGCCCCTTGCGGCTGGCACGGCCGATAAGTTGGGACGACTGTGACTTCACAGGTTAGACAATGAATCGAAGGCCAGCTGGATCTTTGATGCGCGAGAGCTGGGCATCGAGGACCTGCGATGAAGGTAGGCTTGTCCAAGATGCCTAGACGCGGAAGGGTGGATGATGGACGTCGGTCGGAGACAACACGGAGCGTGTCCAGTGGTTTAGAATCTCTCCTGATTTATGGGACGAGTCACCCAAGGCGGTACATTATTTTCGCTTTTCGATTTGTGGTCTATGTGAGTAATGCCCTGAGGCGCGGCAGCCATCGTTCCTATTGATATATTTAATTGACTGATTGTGTAGGAATAAGGGCAAGCAGAAGGGATTGGGTCACATGGTCACGTGACTGCACATAGCGTATATAGCGAGGTTGCAGCCTACAGCCGCAGGTAATAAGCAGACAGACAGACAACAACAACGGACCAGACCAATACAACCCATTTACCCTATACCATTCGTAAACGTATACGAGAAGCTGACCAACAGATTGTGTCTGTCTGCCTGCCGTTCTGGCTTTTCAGGAGCCATGGGCTGGTTCTCGAGGCTAATAAAGGCACACAGCCCCACAGGCCCCTCTGCGCTTGGCCGCTCTACCAATCAGAGGAGCAGGCATATTGTCCACCTGACTAGAATGAAGTGGGTGATGCCCAGGTTTTTCTCACCGACTTTCTGTTTACGCAATCTTGATTCCTCCAGAGCTGTAAAGTTTCATGATCCGGCGCCGTGGCAGAGTGGTCTAATGCGATAGACTAGAACTGCTCTCGAGTACTTCTGGCCATCTATTCTCTTCGGAGGCGCATGTTCGAATCATGCCGGCGTCGACTCTTTTTGAATCACGTTCATGGGCTCAATGTTGTTGGATTGTGATCGTAATCACGTTTTTGGCCCTATTTGCTGTCCTTCCTCTTGTTGGGTGGGTGGGACCTGTGCTGGGATGAGGGCATGGGTACCTAGGTACCCATATAGGCTGCCTAGCTCCTTTCTGTGGTTCACTTAGAGCCTGGCTAGTCACTCCATGCAGACTAGTTTTGTCCCAATGTGTGGTTGATGTTGCTGTGCCTTAACATCATTTTATTATAAGTAGAATATTGCCATCCAACTTCCTCTGTGAGGTATAGCCAGGGTAGTACAAATTAGAGCTGTGAATTTCTGCAACGGGTGTACCTCCATCATGGGATCACAAGCAGCCGTTGAGCGCCACCTCCAGGCCGCAAAAGTCCACAGTCTGTCACGATTGAAACACAAATATAATAGAAACCAAGTCATTGAAATTGAATGATCAACCTCTGGTTTCCAATGCATTACCGACGAAGACATGTGCAGCTTGTCTGTGTCAGGAGACAACAAAGGCGTCAATAATATCCTGAACCCCAGCAAACGATAATTCTTCCATGGTCTCTTTCCAGAGTCTTTTTGCAATCTTCTCCCCTTCCGTGGTGTACACAATAGGTGCTGATCTAAAAAGGGCAATTTCAGTATCAGCAGTGGTAAATTTTGCTTCACTCATACGGGCATGGTAAGGCTTACGGTCTCAATTTGCCACCTTCCACGTACTGGCCGTGGGACTCCTGTCCTTGATTCACAGCAGCATCAACAACCGCCCGAGCCCCGATTGCAGGGGAATGTCCGATTATATGGGACATCAAAAAGACAATGAGTCCCAGAAAAGTACCATCGGCATCGCGAGCTAACCTGGTTCCGTAGCAGAATCCGGGGTTGGCTGCATTGACGACAACAGCGGAAGAAGGAACGACCTTGATCAGCTCAGACAGGAACAGCTGGACTAACAGCTTCGATGTGCTGTACCTCTCGGCCATGTCCCAATTTCCCGGTTTCTCGTCGAATGCGGGCAGCAAAGGATCTGCATGCCTCTCCGGGAATTTCGCAAATGCGGCCAAATCTGAGGTCACAATGACAATGCGCCCGGGCGCGGAGAGTGAGCCGGAGTCACTTCTAGACTTGAAGACACTGGTAAACAGTAGGGTGAGGAGGATAGTTGATAGGTAGTTTGTTTGGATATCTTCTTCGTGGCCTGTGGATGGGTTGAGTTTCATGTTCGTCCTATACACGCCAGCGTTGAGAATTACAATGTCCAGTCCTTGGAGGGCATTCGTCTTCTTGACAAAGTTCGTGATCGATTGATAGGACAACATGTTGAGACTCCAAACTTCAACCTGGCCGTGTGAGAGCTTTCGCCCGGTGGCAATTTTCTCGAGTGCCGCCTCTGCTCTAGACTCCTCTCGCACAGCAAGTACTGGCATTTGTAAGGAGATGCCCATGATAGACAGAAACATTGAGTTACTCACTGAGCTTGTCCAAGCCCAGATCAAGCAGCTGGCGGGCGCATTCCACTCCGATCCCGCCATTCGCGCCCGTCAATATCGCTGTCTTGCCACTCAGATCGATCTGGTCTTGTGTAGTGGCAGGGCAGGTTTCGAGAAGCTGATGACGGAGATATACCAAATTGCTCGCTTGCTGCTCCGGAGTCAGATCAAACTCCGGCGGTCCTGTCATTGTGTCGGGTTGTACTCTGTGTAGAAAGCACTTGAGCTGGGAACTTTTGCCGAAATACCGCAGGGTGGGAGTCCAGAATGGTCGAGATTGCTTCGGCGAGACTCAGATATTTCTGGTTAAACCAAGGTTCATGGATGGCTGAAAAAGACTGTACGAATGCGAGAAAATAGATGTCCTTCACGACTTGATCATATACTGTCCTCGCCGGGCACTAGTGTCAAGTCGTGAGGATTCAGGAATTGGCGCTAATTGCTCTCGCCCAATGGAGGAACACCATAGAAGCAAATTGCATAACCAATTGCATTTTCCCAAGCCCCGGAGATCCTTCGTGCCTCTTCATTTCGCCAGTAAGAATAGCCAATAACCAATCCAGTTTTGAGCTCAGGCCCAAAGGTGGCGAGATAAATATGTACAGCTGCTAAAATAAGATGTACAATGCACCGTGACGAAATATAGAAAACAAACAATTTCGAGGAGAAAAGAACATTCGGGAAGGAAACATTGGAGGAAGAAGAGGTAGAGGAGCGTGTGGAGCTGTATCGAACTACTAGTATGTCTCTGCTCTATTACTAGCACTTGTCAATGGGCACCCACAAGTTTAGCATACAATTGCAGCTCTGCCTAGTACGACTTCAGCGATAGATGTTCTGTTGCAGGTATTTGAGTATCAACACAGAAACTTTCTTTTATGAACGTCTAGACATCGATATTGAACCCTGGGCACGCAATTAAAGCCAGCAGCCTCCTTGCCTGCGAAGTTGCGGCAGAGGCAAGCAGCAGCAGGAGCGGCTGCACTCAAGACCAATGCTGAATAGTGAGTCGATTTAATGGCGGTGTTAGGGTACCTAGAACAAATTTATAGTTTTGATCCCTTGATAAAACCAGCAATTGCTCCCAAAATCGGCCGTCATAGCATTGGAAGTAAGGACTGTCGGCGACAGGCTTCCCACGCGAGCGCGAGACAGTCCAGAAACTCACTAGACATTTGCGAACAATTCAAGCCAAATGGGCGGCGGTCTGGCACAAAAACATTCCGACCTCTCAGAATATGCCTTAAAGCCGATTATGTGGGGACTTTGGTACAATGCAATGGTGCAACAGAGCAATTTTAAAGTCCGATAAAGATACCGTATTGATACGATCGAGATATTCAGCATAGACTTGGCGGTGCAGCACAACATCATGACTCTGCAGCTGGGGCTGGTTTCGGTCACGGCAGCAGATTCGGCTCCGGTGAGGAGCTTGCCCCCAGGTGGTCTCTGCTCCCGCGATATTAACGATTACCAACATGCTACACACGCCAGCTTTGCACACTGAACCACGAATGATAAAAGCAAGATCATTTTCATGAAGTAGAATATGACTTGCGTTGAAAGTTCGGATTATCATCAACTTCACCCGATACAAACGGGCAATCTTCACAACGTCTTCTAAGGCTGTTCTTTCCTTCTTATTATGGCTTCCACCATTGATTTTCTGGGGGCGAAACTCCCCCAAATTGCCTTGTTTGCCGTCACCTCTTGGCTACTTTATCACCTTGCTGGCGGCATATACCAGGCTTATTTTGGTCCTTTGCGCCATGTGCCCGGCCCAAAGTCCTGGATTATATTCCCATTCATACCCAAGTTAAAGGGTCTCCTAGGCACATTTGATCAAGATCTTCGCCGTTTCCATCAGAAATATGGCCCTGTGGTGCGCTATACATCGGATGCCATGACATTCACCACTGGCGAGGCGTGGAAGACCATCTACGGTCCGGCACACGGGCAATTTCCAAAATTCATGGCTAATCAGCAACTCGAACCCCAATCAAACATACTCAGCGCGGACGACGCAAACCATGCCCGAATCCGCCGTGGTGTCTCACATGCTTTTGCACCACGATCACTGGCGGAGCAGGAACCCATGGTTCACGGCTTTGTCGAATTGCTGGTACAAAGGCTGCCAGCTGTTGCAGAGTCCCGTGTGCCAGCTGAGATGGGGCGATGGTTTCACATCACATCTTTTGACATCATTGCCGACTTGACATTCGGGGAGTCGTTGGGTGGCCTGGAGAAGAATGATTTCCATCATGTCGTGGAGTCTGTGCTCTTATTTATAGAGAGAGGTAGAAAGCTTTTCGCTATCAATGACTTGCTCGGTCCTTTCGCGTGTCTCGTCAGGCCGGTGATTGCACCAGGTGTGGTGTAGGGTTTTATGGACCAGTACAACTATACAAGGGCTGCGGTAGGCAAGCGTCTTGAAAAGGGCTCAATTGAGGCCCGGAAGGACTTCATGTCGGGACTGCTACGTGGGATGGGCGACAGGGACATCAAGTCCGCGGAAGAGCTCATTACGAACGCGAATACCCTATTTGTTGCCGGGAGCGACACCACGGCCACGTTATTGACGGCCTGCACATATTATCTCCTGGCAACACCCCATGCACACAAAAAAGCAGTGGAAGAAGTTCGCAGCGCTTTTGAATCGGCTGCTGATATAAATTTCGCCGATGCCACAACTCGCCTCCCCTACATGCTTGCCGTGCTCAACGAGACATTTAGGCTCTACCC